>WNWK01017271.1:0-42829 GCA_009830355.1 Cherax destructor | reverse complement strand
GGATGCAATGTATGAAGACAGGAAAGCAGGTAGAGCAATCTGAAGATGAAGCTTGCGGACACCAATGCCTCCTAGTCCTGACTGGGAGTGGCTTAGTCCCACTGCCCATCTTCTAGGTAAGATCTGCCTCAGGATACTGTCATATTCGTGCAGTATAGGATTATCATGGCCAGACACATCTTAGAAAATATGTCAACCTGGGCAGACTCAAGCATTTTGTGAGGAGGAGTACAAGGCATCATGGGTGTCAAGATTGCTATTCGTTGTTCCATTCTCCTCAATTCTTCAGTTTCTTCCTGAGAATTGTGTCAATGGCATTGCTTCCCAGAAGTGCTCAAGCAAGACTATTAGTAGGGGCAATGACTGTTGCTCCTGGTAGTTTTGATATCACTGCATCTATCACTTGTTGATTGACTGAGATGATTTCACATTTGGATGGATTCAGGATGAGACCCATTTCCTGTCCCCGTGTCATCACCTGTGTAAGATCATCTAGAAGGGACTCCTTTGTACCTGCTAGTGTGCCATGATCCAGGAACCAGATGTTTAGCTCACTGGTCAGTCTGACTGTGATTTCCCTAACTGCTATACAGAAGAGAAATGGTGCGAAAGGGTCCCCTTGCTGGACACCCTCTGATGTAGATAAGTATGTTTATGGAGCAACTTGCAATGTGAACAGACTGACTGATGTTGTAGTGGCCAGGCTTCGGCTTGGCTACAAGTACTTCTGGCAGTTTGGGAGATACACAGATAATGATCAAACTAAATGCAAATTATGTGATCAGGCATATGGTCACTGTCTTGAACACTATGTGCTGAATTGTCCACTTATTGAGGAATATAGAGATAGACAGTATAATAACCTATGTGACATGTCAAGATATCTTATTAGTGAAGGTAGGATACCACTTATTCTAAGCAAATTTCCTAAATTTTCTTGTAACAGATAAGTGAACTGTAGATATAAATCCAAATTAATTTCCATGAACGTGCCTATCTGTGCTCATGATAATGCGAGCACAGATGGGCATGTTTGTGGAGCAACTTGCAATGTGAACAGACTGACTGATGTTGTAGTGGCCAGGCTTAGGCTTGGCTACAGGGACTTCTGACAGTTTGGGAGACACAGATGATGATCAAACTAAATGCAAATTATGTGATCAGGCATATGGTCATTGTCTTGAACACTATGTGCTTAATTGTGCACTTATTGAGGAATATAGAGATAGAC
Organism: Cherax destructor; assembly: GCA_009830355.1. Taxonomy (NCBI): domain Eukaryota; kingdom Metazoa; phylum Arthropoda; class Malacostraca; order Decapoda; family Parastacidae; genus Cherax; species Cherax destructor. The sequence continues at coordinate 41,598 of WNWK01017271.1, read as the reverse complement.
AATATAATAACCTATGTGACATGTCAAGATATCTTATTCATGAAATAAGATACCTGCTTGTAACAGATAATTGAAATGTAGATATAAACCCAAATGTACAATTGTTAACCCCTTTGGGGCCTAGTGCCTAGGCCTTTTGTGTATCCATATGCTCTTGCGCTACCGTCCACAGGATGGATATGGGGTGCACAATAAACTAGCCACTTCGGTGGCAAAATCTAATCTAAAAATCTAACCTCTGATGATGTGATTTCATGCTCTCCAAACAGGAGCATTGATTCCTTGCTATATCCAGCTGAAACAAAAGGGAAGAGACCTGGGAAATGTCCTTGTACAGCTGCTAATACTACGTCTCTTTTTAGGAGATTAAATGCATTCTTGAAATCTAATTTAACCACTGCGTTGTCCTCAGGCAGGTTGTTGATATATATATATATATATATATATATATATATATATATATATATATATATATATATATATATATTATATATATATATATATATATATATATATATATATATATATATATATATATATATATATATATATATATATATATATATATATATATATATATATATATGTGGACCCCGAGTTTCGTAAAAACTTCACTCCTGAAGTCTGCTCAAGTGCCATTACCGAACGAATTTACTCCCTTAAGGAAAAATTTCACGTAGGTTAGTCTATTTCAGACCCCCAAAATACACTTCCACAAGAACTTACAAAATTATACTTACATAATTGCACGATTTCCGGGGTATTCGTTAACCGAGGGTCCACTGTATATATATATATATATATATATATATATATATATATATATATATATATATATATATATATATATATATATATATATATATATATATATATATATATTATTATTTTGTGGAATTATGAGACTACCTGTATGGGCTTCACCAACACTCACATACAAATAATCTCCTTGGGAGGTGACTGCCTAATATTTACAGCAGTTACCCCGTTGAAGCTGAGAGAACTTAAGTCGTCCTGGTCGCAACGATCGACTTCCTTCGATATTTCACACGCCCTCTAAACCACTTGTTTTCGTGGTTTCATTGATATATATATATATATATATATATATATATATATATATATATATATATATATATATATATATATATATATATATATATATATATATATATATTATATATATATATATATATATATATAATATATATAAATATCATGAAAACAAGTGGTTTAGAGGGCGTGTGAATATCGAAGGAATCGATCGTTGGCCAGGACGACTTAAGTTTTCTCTCACGCTTCAACGGGGGTAACTGCTGTAAATATTAGGCAGTCACCTCCCAAGGAGATTATTTGTATGTGAGTGTTGGTGAAGCCCATACAGGTAGTCTCATAATTCCCAACAATAATAATAATATTATTATTATTATTATCAACATGCATGAATTTGTGCGAAATTAACGTGCAGGTAATTTGGGTGAGGATACGACAAAGGTGAAGCTGTCGCTTCACACGGTGAGGGTCTGCATTCGATTCCGGGAGAGGGTAGAAACATTGGGCGTGTTTCTTTACACCGGTTGTCTATGTTCACCCATCAGTAAAATGGATACCTGGGAGTTAGTCGACTAGTGTGGTTCACATCCTGTGTGGAAAATATTGGTATTTTCCGAAAGTTGTAATTGATAAACTTTCCAATATGAACAGATATCCTTAATGTACCGCTGGTAGTTTAACGTTCATGGGGGTATGAATAGAGAACCATCTACCAGTGGGCAGGAAGCGGCAAGAGGCTGGGCAGAGAAGAGAGCGGGCAGTGAAAACCCAGCCTACACACCGGATATCAGGTGATAGGATGGCCTGTGGAATTTGGAGATTACGGCCGCCAAACCGGACTTAATTGCCTCCTTTCGTAATGTGGAGGAATATCCAGTGCCGCGGTGAATATAAAGTGGGACAATCGGTCCAGGAGGTCCAGTAATAGGGCAGCAATTGTGAAATAATGTGTGCCGCCGGCGAGTGATGCTGTCATAAGCCTATTTGAACTCAGTGAAGCGACCATACGACAGGAAAAAGTCGTAACCCTTGATGCTGGGTGGTTTTCGCCTTAGAATAAACTGAAATATATTCGATGAATATTGTGAAATGGTGAATATAGTGAAACCGAGTTGTAAATAATCAGGGGGTGATTGTACCGGGCGGGTCTAGCGTGGGTACGCCGTACCCCGACCGCCATGTTGGATGTGGAGGAGATGAACTAACATATCGCAATTTATCTACTCGAAATACAAGTATCGAGACGGTGAATGTGTATAAACTAGTGGGGCATCAAGCCAGGAAATACATAGTGTGTGAAATTATACGCATAAACAGTAATAAGGTCGGAATAGTGAGTGGATCTGAATCGCTACCCCGACCAATCACATGTTGATTAACGCCCGGTCTCGTGGGCGTATAAGGGTTCAAGGAAATTAATCTTCCTTGACTCGACGGGACAACTCTTACCATCGCGATCGAACCAGATCGCAGGAGGACGTCAACAACGAAGCGACTCCCTCATCTAAAGCTAAGTACTCTCTGTTTTGACTTTCTATGTCGGCCGGCAGGATTGTTATAAATAGTAGATGTACTGTAGCTAGGTCATCGATCTACCATGCACCGCTATGATGCTGTTAATTAGGTGAGTGATGGTCAGGTTAACTTAATTGTGTGTTCTCTACCTTTCCTCCTACTTGATCAGTCGTCTAATACCTATACAGTCCACTTAAATTTAATCATACCATAATTATTAATATTATCTACTCAGATTTATTTATACTGGTCCAGAGTGCAGTGGGCTAACGTGAGAATATTGAAGGTACCCCTTGGGTGCGGCCAGGAGTGGGTAAAGTTCTCACATACCTTGCGGGAGTGACTGCAGTAAAATTATACTAGTCGGTCATCTCCCTGGGAGATTGTTTTTTGCAAGTGGCGGTGTCCCAGATAGACTTATCTCCCACAATTCCCCACATCCTGAGACAAGGACCTAATTTGCGGGAAATGATCAGCATAACAAGGGACTTTCTATATAGTAGTATGTCATTGATGTCAGCTATGGTCTGTATACCATGTACATGTACTGGTAGTAAATAAAGACATTATTATTAACAATTTGTGTTGCACCTCTGAGGTAAGTGGGATTTAAGTCGCTTTAGTTCACAAGAAAGTGTCTCCTTCGATACCCATAACCCTCAATCCACCCTCAAAAACCGGGACCTAAAATTATACATTAATATTGTATAAAACCAGTAATTCTGGTAACTATATATAGTGGACTGTATACAAATTTAGGGACTGACTGAAAAAATGCGGTGGGGTTCACTGATATTTACATTCAATATAGTCATCTGGTACATATATAATTAACTGTTTAATATTACCACTTACCAATTTTTTTTCCTCTAGAAGCCACTTAAAGGAGATGGAACACCCGCAACACCTGACTTACTATCTAGAACCTAAACTGGTCAGTTAGTTCTCCATAAACAGTTTACTTCTCTGTGAGGTGTGACTGCAACCTATATTTCCTCCAACCACACGAAATTTCTTGATGTAGTTTAATGTTTTGTGTCTGTCTCCTTTCTTAAAAATTGGGACTACATTTGCAATCTTCCATACTTCAGGCAGTCGCAAAGTTTCGATAGATGTGTGTTAGAAAATGACGCGATATCTATTAGAAATAGACATCTCCAGTGAACACTAGAAAGGAATGAATGCCCTTCTAGCATCCAGCCTGTTACTGGGCTTTTGCAACAAAGTCAGTATCCTGGTCCAGTTATCCGACATTCAATAGTAGGATCTCAAGTGAGAGGGTACTAACCAAAGAAATATATTTAAAATGTTTATTAACAAAATGTCTAAGGTAAATTAGGAGGTTAGCTCCTACACTTCTCTCATTAACAATATCATTGTGCTGAAGGCACATCTGGTTTTTATATACCATCTGGTATAATGTCAGCAATTTACAATAATATTCAAATATATACAAATAAGTGTAGATGTGTGTATGAGTGTGCTCCAGGTAACTCTTTAAGACTCGACTCATCCAGTGACCGACTGAACGTCTTCTCATAAGCTAGCTTCTCTAACAAACTGACAATCAGAACAGCTTGATTGAACAGTAAAATGACCAATTCGCAGAACAGCAATATAACAAACAACAGCAACACAGCGTCAGGAACAAGGAGATAGAAAATCGACCCTAACTGGGGACCATCCGCAGATCCTCCAAAATAGTCAGAAAACTCCCTTATTACTGAATCTAGGTTCAGCATAAAATCCCCGACTGTGACGGTGCACAGATGCCTTAGCGAATTAGGTCAAGAGCTGTAGCTAGAGACCTGAGTTATCTCAGAGTGTCAATGTGACACACAACCCAGTAAAACGTCGAAAATCACTAAGACTAGGCTATTCTCTGTGAACAGAGTTACACAGAGTCCAGAGAAGTATGTTCCGTCTCACCACTGAATACATACTCTACCAAACAGAGTATAAATGACGAGAAAACAAGCAGAGACAAGAGCGAAGTGTTGTCTCCTCGAGAGTCAGCAGCGCAGAGAGAGAGTAAGGAGAAGTAGTCTCCAACTCAGGTGGGATCACGCCACTGACTGACTGCCCAGCCACTAGAAGCCGGCAGTATAACAAGCGAAGTGTCATAAGCGGTAGTTTGCCAACACCAGGGCGGCTACAATACACTTGAGCACAATATGTAATGTTACATCCTACCTAGTAAAATAGCTAAGTCAAATAATAATATAAAGCAAGATACGAACGATTTAGCTATTATCGATAATATCAGCATTATAAAATTATAAGAAAGAGAAATATATATCAAATTTATATATGTACATTGTGGCCCATCCTGGGGTCGCAATAATGTGTTGAAGATTGTTGTTAGGGGTACACATAGCGCCTCTGCTCCCTCTCTCAGGACCCATGGAGAGATGTTATCCGGCCCCATCGCCTTTGGGGTATCTCGTGTACCCCGCCTCACCGTCGTTTTGGAGTCTCTTCTGCCTCATCTGTGAAATTCACCAAAATATCTACCTTTTAACCCTCACAAAATCAAAAATATTTGAGATATTCCAAAAAGTGCACAATCAAAAAGTCAAACACACCTTGTTTTATATTATCTGTGAAAATCATTTTAATCCAATCATTAATAATGGCGCAATTTCAAGCAATAGGCCAAAATCTTACTTTTCAAGAAATTAGAAAAAGATTCACGAAAATCGCGCTACTTTTTTTTTTATACAATATAAGGGATTTCCTTATGTTTCCCGTGTGCAGTACAGCGTTTTCTGTAGTTCTACCAGAGGTGACAGAGAAAACCCTTCTCTTATAGTGAGGAACAGGCGAAATCCTTTCATCAAGGTCGGACAGCACCCTCCAGTATAAAATACAAAAAACATTATTTTGGCCGGCTTTCTGATTCGTTTATCTTATTTATTTTATGCATACTATCATTATTGAATAAATGGTATAAGTGAAAAAGGATATTAGTAATAATAGCGTCAGTATAAGACATCTTGTGATCGGCGATCAGATTGTTGACATCGGCAAATGGTTGTTGCACCATCAAACAAGCTCCTCCCACATCTGCTATAAGCTCCTCCCACATCTGCTATAAGCTCCTCCCACATCTGCTATAAGCCCCTCTCACCTCTGCTATAAGCTCCAATAAAAAGTCAGTAGTTCGACTATTGGGTTTAGTCCTGACTCTTTCTCTTCTCCTTCAGTTCTTCCTCTCACCGGCTATTCTTCGTCTGTCCCCACTTTTCCCTCGCCCCTAGTGGGTCCTTACCTGTGAGTCTGAACTGAACTTTAAGCTCCTCCCACCTCTGCTATAAGTTCCTCCCACATCTGCTATAAGTTCCTTCCACCTCTGCTATAAGTTCCTCCCACATAAGCTATAAGCTCCTCCCACCTCTGCTATAAGCCCCTCCCACACTGTAATGATGTAACCTGGAGTTTACCTGGAGAGAATTCCACGGGTCAACGCCCCTGCGGCCCGGTCTATGACCAGGCCTCATGTTGGACCAGAGCCTGATCAACCAGGCTGTTACTGCTGGCCGCACGCAGTCCAACGTACGAACCACAGCCTGGCTGGTCAGGTACCGACTTTAGGTGCCTGTCCAGTGCCTGCTTGAAGACAGCCAGGGGTGTGTTGGTAATCCCCCTGATGTATGCTGGGAGGCAGTTGAACAATCTTGGGCCCCTGACACTTATTGTGTTGTCCCCCAACGTGCTAGTGGCACCACTGTTTTTCATTGGGATGATGTTACATCGCCTGCCGAGTCTTTTGCTTTCGTAGGGAGTGATTCTCGTGTGCAAGTTTGGTACTAGTCCCTCGAGAATTTTCCAAGTGTATACAATAATGTATCTCTCCTGCCTGCGTTCTAGAGTGTACAGGTTTAGGAACTTCAAGCGTTCCCAGTAGTTGAGGTGGTTTATCGCACTTATGCGTGCCGTGAAGGTTCTCTGCACATTTTCAAGGTCAGCAATTTCACCCGCCTTGAAAGGTGCAGTTAGTGTGCAGCAATATTCCAGCCTAGATAGAACAAGCGATCTGTAAAGTGTCAACATGGGCTTGGCATCCCTGGTTTTGAAGATTCTCATTATCCCTCCTGTCATTTTTCTAGCAGATGTGGTTGCTACGGTGTTATGGTCCTTGAAGGTGAGATCCTCTGACATGATCACTCCCAGGTCTTTGACATTAGTTTTTCGCTCTATTGTGTGGTTGGAATTAGTTTTGTACTCCGATGAGATTTTAATTTCCTCACGTTTTCCGTATCTGAGTAATTGAAATTTCTCATCATTGAACTTCATATTGTTTTCTGCAGCCCATTTAAAGATTTGGTTTATGTCTGCTTGGAGTCTTGCAGTGTCTTCAACGGTGGACACTGTCATGCAGATTCGGGTGTCATCTGCAAAGGAAGACACGGCACTGTGGCTTATATCCCTGTCTATGTCCGATATGAGGATTTGGAACAGGATGGGAGCGAGTACTGTGCCTTGTGGAACAGAGCTTTTCAAAGTAGCTGCCTCAGACTTTACTCTGTTGACTACTACTCTTTGTGTTCTACTTGTTAGGAAATTATAGATTCATCTACCAACTTTTCCTGTTATTCCTTTATCACGCATTTTGTGTGCTATTACACAATGGTCACACTTATCAAAGGCTTTTGCAAAGTCTGTTTATATAACATCTGCATTCTGTTTGTCTTCTAGAGCATCCAGGACCTTGTCGTAGTGGTCCAGTAGTTGGGACAGACAGAAGCTACTTGCTCTAAACCCACGCTGCCCTGGGTTGTGCAATTGATGGGTATCTAGATGAGTGGCGATCTTGCTTCTTAGAACTCTTTCAAAAATTTTTATGATATGGGAATTTAGCGCTATTGGTCTGTAGTTCTTTGCTATTGGTTTACTGCCCCCTTTGTGGAGTGGAGCTATGTCTGTTATTTTTAGTAACTGCGGGTAAATTTAGTGTATTAGAAAGAAAAATAGACAGAAAAAAAAATAATATTAAAAAGTCACCTCGCGCTTACACATATTTACCTGGCGGGTCATCACCAGACATGTTTCAAGTAGCTATAATTTGCTTTCGTATTGTCTTTGGGCCTCCCTTCTTACCTGTGCATATTCATTTCTGGCTCTACGACTGCTCTCCTTATTCTCCTGGGTCCTTTGCCTTATGTACTTCTTCCATTCTCTGGCACACTTGGTTTTGGCTTCCCTGCACCTTTGGGTGAACCAATTGCTCATCCTGGCTTTTTCGTTATTCCTGTTACCCTTGGGTACAAACTTGCATATTGTTGTCACATATTCCATCATCTCGTATACTAACATTCCCTGCCAGTTCTCTGGCCCACTCAACCCCGTGCAGGAAATTCTTCATGCCTGTTTAGTCCCCTCTCTTGTAGTCTGGCTTCCTTCGTCCTGCCCTTTTTGCTTCCCTCTCCACTTGTAACTCTACTATGTATTTAAAGCTCAGAACCACGTGGTCACTGGCCCCGAGGGGTCTCTCATATGTGATGTCCTCAATGACTGCACTACTCAAGGTGAATACTAGGTCCAGTCTTGCTGGCTCATCCTTTCCTCTTTCTCTGGTAGTGTCCCTTATGTGTTGGTACATGAGGTTTTCCAGTATCACCTCCATCAGCTTAGTCCTCCACGTTTCTGGGCCCCCATGTGGCTCCAGGTTTTCAGAGTCGATTTCCTTGTGATTGAAGTCACCCATAATTAGCAGCTTTGCCCTGCTCGCATGAGCCCTTCTGGCCACTTCAGCCAGTGTGTCAACCATTGCTCTATTGCTCTCATCAAACTCCTGCCTTGGTCTCCTGCTGTTCTGTGGTTGGTTATACATCACTGCAATTACCACTTTGGGACCTCCAGACTGCAGTGTGTATGTGTGTGTACTCACCTATTTGTGTTTGCAGGGGTCGATACTCAGCTCCTGGCCCCGCCTCTTCACTGATCGCTACTAGGTCCTCTCTCTCCCCGCTCCGTGAGCTTTATCATACCTCGTCTTAAAGCTATGTATGGTTCCTGCCTCCACTACCTCACTTGCCAGACTATTCCACTTCCTGACAACTCTGTCATTGAAGAAATACTTCCTAACATCCCTTCAACTTCCAATTGTGACCCATTGTGTCTGTGTCAAATCTCTGGAACATCCTGTCTCTGTCCACCTTATCTATTCCTCGCAGTATTTTTTTTATGTTGTTATCATGTTTCTCCTAACCCTCCTGTCCTCCAGTGTCGTCAGGCCGATTTTCCTTAACCTTTCTTCGTTAGACATTCCCTTTAGTTCGGGAACTAGCCTTGTTGCAAACCTTTGCACTTTCTCTAATTTTTTGACGTGTTTGACTAGGTGTGGGTTCCAAACTGTTGCTGCATACTCTAGTATGGGCCTGACGTACACGGTGTACAGTGTCTTGTACGATTCCTTACTGAGGTATTGGAATGCTATTGTCAGGTTTGCCAGGCGCCCATATGCTGCAGCAGTTATCTGGTTGATGTGTGCTTCCAGAGACGTGCTCGGTGTTATACTCTCCCCAAGATCTTTCTCCTTGAGTGAGGTTTGCAGTCTTTGGCCACCTAGCCTGTACTCAGTCTGCGGTCATCTTTGCCCTTCCCCGATCTTCATGACTTTGCATTTGGCGGGGTTAAATTCGAGTAGCCAGCTGGTGGACCACGTGTCCAGCCTGTCCAGGTCGCTTTGTGTGTGTGTGTGTGTGTGTGTATGTGTGTGATAAAGCTTCCCTGCATGACCCATAAAAATTTCAGGTTGAGAGAAACAATTGTAAAAAATTTATTCTGTTCTAAAATCTTACATAAATTTTCTCAATAAAACTGATTTCAGAGTATGGCGTTATGCAGGATCTTGGTGCTGACGACCTGTAGGACCTGGGTGCTGCCGACCTGCAGGACCTGGGCGCTGCCGACCTGCTGGACCTGGGTGCTACCGACCTGCAGTTACTGAAGACACCCCAAGTTCGTGTATTCATGCGGGTCTACGAGTCTCTAGTCTTGTCCCTTTCCATACAAGACACTAAGTACGCCTCCATCATCTGAAGGATGTACCTGGAGGACCTCAACACAGTGCGGTAATAACTCAGTATATCCACGCTAGTTTACCCTTAACAGTTATACTGGTTTAACTTTCTTATATAAAGTCACTCTGGGATACGATCTTGCTGTTAAAGTTTTATATATTTAAACAGTTCCTTTTATATTCCCACTTTTCTCTACTGGATTCTACGCTTGGGACTCCTGGTTCATGTGGTAGCGACTTAACCTCTAATTTGAAGAACCTGGTTTCGATCCAGGCATGAGTGTATATGTTGGGTATGTTTATTTACACCTGCTGTACCTGTTCCCCTAGGTTAGGTTAGGTTAGGTCAGGTTAGGTTAGGTTAGATAAGGTTGATCAGGAAACCGGACAAGTAGTTCCAGACGCAGGTCGTATATAATATATTATATTATTAAAGTACCCAGATCTAGCTGACATTAATGACATACTACTATACAGAAAGCCCCTTGTTATACCTGGAGTACACCTGGAGAGGGTTTCCGGGGACAACGCTCCCGCTGCACGGTCTGTGACAAGGCCTCATGGTGGATCAGAGCCTGATCAACAAGGCTGTTACTGTTGGCCGCACCAACCCGACGTACGAACCACAGTCCGGCTGGCCAGGTACTGACTTTAGATGCCTGTCCAGTGCCTGCTTGAAGACAGCCAGGGATCTATTGGTAATCTCCCTTACGTATGCTGGGAGGCAGTTGAACAGTCTCGGTCTCCTGACACTTATTGTGTTGTCTCTTATCGTGCTAGTGGAACCTATGCTTTTCAATGGGAGGATGTTGCATTGTCTGCCGAGTCTTTTACTTTCATAGGGAGTGATTTTCGTGTGCAAATTTGGTATTAATCCCTCTAGGATTTTCCAAGTGTGTATAATAATGTATCTCTCCCGCCTGCATCCTAGGGAGTACAGGTTTAGGAACTTCAAGTGTTCCCAGTAATTGAGGTGGTTTATCGCAGTTATGCGTGCCGTGAAGGTTCTCTGCACATTTTCAAGGTCAGCAATTTCACCTGCCTTGAAAGGTGCAGTTAGTGTGCAGCAATATTCCAGCCTAGATAGAACAAGCTACCTGAAAAGTGTCAACATGGGCTTGGCATCCCTGGTTTTGAAGGTTCTCATTTTTCTAGCAGATGCGATTGCTACGGTGTTATGGTCCTTGAAGGTGAGATCCTCTGACATGATCACTCCCAGGTCTTTTACATTAGTTTTTCGCTCTATTGTGTGGTTGGAATTTGTTTTATATTCCGATATAGTTTTAATTTCCTCACGTTTTCCATATCGGTGTAATTGAAATATCTCATAATTGAACTTAATATTGTTTTCTGCAGCCCATTTAAAGATTTGTTGATGTCTGCTTGGAGTCTTGCAGTGTCTTCAATAGAGGACACTATCATGCAATTTCGGGTGTCAACTGCAAAGGAAAACAAGGTGCAGTGGTTTACATCCTTGTCTATGTCAGATATGAGAATGAAGAAGAAGATGCGAACAAGTATTGTGCCTTGTGGAACAGAGCTTATCACAGTAGCTGCCTCAGACTTTACTCTGTTGACTACTACTCTTTGTGTTCTATTTGTTAGGAAATTATAAATCGAACTTTTTTGGTTATTCCTTTATCACGTATTTTGTGTGCTATTACACCATGGTCACACTTGTCAAAGGCTTTTGCAAAGTCTGTGTATATAACATCTGCATTTTGTTTGTCTTCTAGAGCATCCAGGACCTTGTCGTAGTGGTCCAGTAGTTGGGACAGACACAACCCATGCTGCCCTGGGTTGTGTAAGTGGTGGGTTTCTAGATGGGTGGCGATCTTGCTTCTTAAAACCCTTTCAAAGATTTTTATGATATGGGACGTTAGCGCTATTGGTCTGTAGTTTTTTGCTATTGCTTTATTGCCCCCTTTGTGGAGTGGGGCTATGTCTGTTGTCCATGCTCCCTCTCCATAGGATGTTAAAAGCACGTGATAGGGGCTCTTGCAGTTCTTGATGAACACGGAGTTCCATGAGTCTGGGCCTGGAGTGGAGTGCATGGGCATGTCATTTATCGCCTTTTTGAAGTCATTTGGCGTCAGGATAATGTCAGATAGGTTCGAGTCTTCCAAATTCTGTGGCACTCTCATAAAAAATTCGTTTAGGTTTTCGACTCACAGTCTGGTTAGCGGCTCGCTAAAAACTGAGTTATACTGGAACTTTAGTAGCTCACTCATTTCCTTGCTGTCATCTGTGTAGGACCCATCCCGTTTAAGTAGGGGCCCAATACTGGATGTTGTTGTCGACTTTGATTTGGCATAAGAAAAGAAATACTTTGGGTTTCTTTCAATTTCATTTATGGCTTTTAGTTCTTCTCGCGTTTCTTGATTCCTGTAAGATTCCTTTAGTTTTAGTTCGATTTTTGCTATTTCTCTGACCAGTGTCTCCCTACGTATTTCATATATATTGGCCTCTTGTAGCCGCTCTGTTATTCTTTGCCTTCGCCTGTATAGGGAGCGTCTTTCTCTGTCTAGCTTACATCTTCTCATCCTTTTCCTTAAAGAAATATGCTTTGAGAAAAGCTCGAGTGCCACAGAGTTAATTTGTTTTAGACATAGGTTAGGATCCGTGATGCGTAGGCTATCTTCCCAGTTTATATCATTTAGGACTTGGTTTACTTGGTCCCACCTTATGTTTTTGTTACTGAAATTGAATTTGGTGAAGGCTCCCTCGCGACTGATCACATTTAGTTGGTCTGGGACCCCGCGCATACATGTCTGAACCTCTATGTTGTGATCTGAGTATATTGTTTTTGATATGTTAATATTTCGTATCAGATCATCATTGTTAGTGATGATGAGGTCCAGTGTATTCTCCAATCTTGTAGGCTTTATTATTTGCTGGTTTAAGGTGAATTTGGTGCAGAGATTTAAAAGCTCGTGTGTGTGCGAGTTTTCATCTGAGCTGCCTCCTGGTGTTATCTCTGCAACCACATTATTTGCTACATTCCTCTATTTTAGGTGCCTTAGGTTGAAATCCCCCAGGAGCAAGATGTTTGGGGAAGGAGCTGGAAGATTTTTCCAGACAGTTATCAATTTTCAGAAGCTGTTCCTGGAATTGTTGGGACGTTGCATCCGGAGGCTTGTATACAACCACAATGACAAGGTTTTGATTCTCGATCTTTACTGTCAAAACTTCAACTACATCATTTGAGGCATTTAGTAGTTCTGAACATATAAGTGACTCTGTGATATACAGGCCAACCCCCCCCCTCCAGTCCCTTTTGCCTGTTCACTCTGTCACATCTGTATAGGTCCTTTATTTGGGTCTCTGTGAAAACCGCGATCATTGTCTTTGATTATGTAAGCAGTCCACGGATGTAAGGTATTTTGTTGTTCGTTGCTGGCCTTAAATCCTGTATATTTGCAAAGATGAATGTCGTCGGATTGGTGGTATTGGTTATATGGGGGAAGTCTTTTATTTTCCTGGCACTAATATCTGTTGTTCTGGAGTGGAGGTTATTCACTGTGATTCCACTCCAGAAATGATTGCAGTTGGTGTACCATTTCTGTCATTTCCTGCCATCTTTTTTTCCTTCCTGGCGCTAAAAAACCTCTCTCTCTGGAGTGGCTGTGGCTACTCAGGTTTTCCCATGGACTGGATGTTCTGTGTCGTCTTGTACCCTTTAGGTGGTGTGCCTGGCAATAAAGGTTATAGCACTGTCTTTCCTGAACTGATGAGTGCCACATTTCAGGGTGGAAAAGCTTACAGAAAGGGAGATTGCATTTTCCTGTTGTCATATGGGCACGGCATTTTCTGGGGTGGTCAAAGTTGCATGTCCCATCTGTTTTCCCAGATATTCCATGCCTGCAGATACCTAATGCATAATATTTGCATAGGCCTGGTTTGTGTTTGTCTTGTTTTTTTGTGACTGTGTTCCCTATTGTATTCCCTACTGGTGTGTGTTTTCCTGTCTCAGTTTTATCTTCACTGGTACTAACAATGTAGGTTTCACCAGTTATTTCTGGTATTTTATCTTCAGTATTTCCCGGGGCATCCCCTTGTTTACTATCTCCAGTGGTATTGCTAGTTTGTAACATAGGTTTTTCCATGTCCTTTTCTACACGTGTTTCCCCACTACAGCTCCTGTCTCCCTCCAGGCCACTAACATTCATTTCTCTATTCTTACAGGTTGAGGGGGGGAGGGGAGGGGGCGGGGGAAGTCAAGTCACTGCTGCCCTTAATGACCCCCTCAAACATGCGGGTTAAGCGCTTCACGTGAGTGTCAAAGGTGATTTTCAGTCATGCATATTTTCATTGGCTTCGTAACATCCCCCTCTCAGGTGGTGGCAGACACCAGGAACCACCACTGTGGAGAGAAACATCCCCTCTCAGGTGGTGGCAGACACCAGGAACCACCACTGAGGAGAGAGACATCCCCCTCTCAGGTGGTGGCAGACACCAGGAACCACCACTGTGGAGAGAGACATCCCCCTCTCAGGTGGTGGCAGACACCAGGAACCACCACTGTGGAGAGAGACATCCCCCTCTCAGGTGGTGGCAGACACCAGGAACCACCACTGAGGAGAGAGACATCCCCTCTCAGGTGGTGGCAGACACCAGGAACCACCACTGAGGAGAGAGACTTCCCCTCTCAGGTGGTGGCAGACACCAGGAACCACTCCTTAGGGATGAACCGTCTCCAGGAACGCATCGCTAGAGCTCTCACTTCACACACGGAGGGCCCGGGTTCAATTCCCGGCGGGTGGAAACATTTCGACGTGTTTCCTTACACCTGTTGTCATGTTCACCTAGCAGCAAATAGGTACCTGGGTGTTAGTCGACTGGTGTGGGTCGCATCCTGGGGGACAAGATTAAAGACCCGAAAGGAAATAAGACAGACAGTCCTCGATGACGCACTGACTTTCTTGGGTTATCCTGGGAGGCTAACCCTCCGTGGTTAAAAATCCGAAGAAATCTTATCTTATCTTATCTTATCACAGGTTTAACACTTCTTGACTCACCTTTATCTGTTTCAGGTCATCTTCAGGTATGAGTTCCTTCATTCTTATCAGGTCTGGACCACTATCAGGTCCGGACCACTATCAGGTCCGGACCACTATCAGGTCCGGACAATTATCAGGTCCGGAACACTATCAGGTCCGGACCTCTATCAGGTCCGGACCACTATCAGGTCCGGACCACTATCAGGTCCGGACCACTATCAGGTCCGGACCACTATCAGGTCCGGACCACTATCAGGTCCGGACCACTATCAGGTCCGGACCACTATCAGGTCCGGATCACTATCAGGTCCGGACCACTATCAGGTCCGGACCACTATCAGGTCCGGACCACTATCAGGTCCGCACCATTATCAGGTCTGGACCACTATCAGGTCCGGACCACTATCAGGTCCGGACCACTATCAGGTCCGGACCACTATCAGGTCCGGACCTCTATCAGGTCCGGACCACTATCAGGTCCGGACCACTATCAGGTCCGGACCCCTATCAGGTCCGGACCACTATCAGGTCCGGACCACTATCAGGTCCAGACCACTATCAGGTCCGGACCACTATCAGGTCCGACTCTTCCATCTGTGCCAACAATCTCTCGGAATATTCCACAAGCACTTTTTACCTCTTTCCTAGAACCCAGTGGTAACAGCACCATCTGTCACCTAGAACCCAGTGGTAACAGCACCATCTGTCACCTAGAACCCAGTGGTAAAAGCACCATCTGTCACCTAGAACCCAGTGGTAACAGCTCCATCTGTCACCTAGAACCCAGTGGTAACAGCACCATCTGTCACCTAGAACCCAGTGGTAACAGCTCCATCTCTCACATAGAACCCAGTAGTAACAGCTCCATCTGTCAAATAGAACCCAGAAGTAACAGCTCCATCTGTCAAATAGAACCCAGAAGTAACAGCACCATCTCTCATTTAGAACCCAGTAGTAACAGTACCACCTGTCACTTAGAACCCACATGTAACAGCACCATCTGTCACCTAGAACCCAGTAGAAACAGCCCCATATGTCACCTAGCAGGCGGGAGAGATACATTATTATATACACTTGGAAAATCCTAGAGGGATTAGTACCAAACTTGCACACCAGAGTCACTCCCTACGAAAGCAAAAGACTCGGCAGGCGATGTAACATCCCCCCAATGAAAAGCAGCGGTGCCACTAGCACGTTGAGAGACAACACAAGACTGTTCAACTGCCTCCCAGCATACATCAGGGGGATTGCCAACAAACCCCTGGCTGTCTTCAAGCAGGCACTGGACAGGCACCTAAAGTCGGTGCCTGACCAGCCAGGCTGTGGTTCGTACGTTGGACTGCGTGCCGCCAGCAGTAACAGCCTGGTTGATCAGGCTCTGATCCAACATGAGGCCTGGTCACAGACCGGGCCGCAGGGGCGTTGACCCCTGGAACTCTCTCCAGGTAAACTCCAGGTAGAACCCAGTAGTAACAGCACCATCTAGAACCTAGAACCCAGTAGTAACAGGACCATCTAGAACCCAGAATTAAGAGCACCATCTCTCACTTAGACCCAGCTGTAACATTACCATCTGCCATCTAGAACCCAGTAGTAACAGCACCATCTGTCACCTAGAACCCAGTAGTAACAGCACCATCTGTCACCTAGAACCCAGTAGTAACAGCACCATCTCACACCTAGAACCCAGTAATAACAGCACCATCTCTCACCTAGAACCCAGTAGTAAGAACATTTTCCATTCGCCGCCTGGCCCTCGCACTGAGTGGTTCTCTTGTTGCTGACACCTGGTGGCCAACGAGAGAGTTACTGATTTTCAGCAAGATGGCGGCTGGAGGAAGGAGGAGGATCAACACCGTGTGTGTTGAAGTGTTGCGAGGAGCAGTGTACCCGGATAACTCGAATGTTTTGTTGCCTGCGATTATCCGTGATGCTTATGGCATTGGAATTGAGGAATTACGAGGCATAGCGCTGAATGGGGCGCACTGTATTTTCATCAAGTTTGCTACGACAGCGGTATATGAGAGGATTGTGGACAGCTTCCAGGACAAACCAATGGTGATCAACGCTGGCCTGGAGGTACGCTTGAGAGATGTATCAAGATATTATACCTATATTCGAGTCCGAAATGTGCCATTTGAAGTTTTGGATGGGGATATTCGAGCAGCGTTTCAACAATTTGGAGTGGTGCATACGGCTGTGATGGGCAAATGGACCGACGGAATTTACGCAGGATTACAGGAAGGGTCATATTCCCTTAAAATGACTCTCCGACGGCCTATACCTTCGTATGTTGTCCTTGAGGATTTTAGGACTCAAGTCTACGTCACATACGCCGGTCAGCAATGAACCTGCAGACTATGTGGGGCGTATGATCATGTTGCAGCTGCTTGTGGGAGGAGGACAGACCGTCGTCAGGAAGAACGCATGGATGACAAGGTGGTTGACAGGACAGAGAGTGTGGTGCAAGTACCACCAAGTGTGGGACAGAGTAAGCGGTGGAGTGATGAGGTGGACGAGACAGGCGTCACCTGTGAGACACTGCCTGAAGGCTCGGGTGTGAGACACTGCCTGAAGGCTCGGGTGTGAGACACTGCCTGAAGGCTCGGGTGCAGAAAAGCCGGAGGGGGGGAATGCTTCTGTGGATGGGGAGATTTTGCAGGGGGACTTGCCCCATATTTTGCAAGATGCCCTCAGAGATTTTCTTGGCTCACCTGGAGAAGAGTCCCCTTTAGAGCCTGGAGTTGGGCATGTGGAGTCTGTGGAGTTGCCTGGGGAGGGTGGGATTACATCACATGCTGGGGAATCTAACCTGGTGGTGCAGGATGTGGTGGCTGTGGTTCATAGGCAGGACGAACAGTTGGAAAATGTGGCTATGGATTACAGTAGTGATTCACGTAAAAGGCCTGTGGGTGGGTCCGATGAGGACGTGATCACACCCGCGCAGAAAGTTTGTACAAAGTCATGGGTAGATGCTGCCCGAAGGGTAAGGGTGGGGTGTCAGGAAGAGAAGGGCTTAAACGTGGTCAGGGTGTGCAGGAGAAGAGGGGAGGAGCGCCAAAAGTCCAGAGGTATCGAGGAAAACCCCCTATGTTGTCTTCAGAAGTCTCACTATAAATGTTAACGGCCTTCGGGCCGAGGTGAAACGACGGTGGCTTGAGGTGACTATGCGACGTTTTCAGGTAGATATTTGTTTTGTACAAGAACATAATTTCAGGTGTGCGAGGGAATTGTGTTTGAATGGATACAGAGTGTATGCAGGTGATTCAGGGAAATTAAAGGGATGGTCATGCGCGAGGTCAGTTCTTTTAAGTTATTAGCGTGGGAGACAGGTGAGGAGGGTAGGGTGGTGAGGGTGGACGGGGTGTGGGGTGACGTGCGCGTGAGTTTTATAAGTGTGTATATGCCGGCGGATCTCTGTAGGAGTACTAAGGAACGTTTCGTAAAGGATGTTTTGCTGTATCATTTGAGAGGACTGCCTGAGATAACCATTATAGGAGGAGACTGGAACTGTGTCATCCGGGGTAAGGATGTAGAGCCCAGGGGAGCGGGCTGTGTCCTAGGAGTGCTGAGGAAGGTATTAGGAGCGGCCGGGATGATGGATGTAGTTAGGGGAGGAGGTTGGTGTGTGGAGCACACTTTCGTGAGGCGGGGATATCAGGCGCGCCTAGATAGGATTTATGTAACTAAGGGGATACAGGTTGGTAGGGTAGAAGCTATGGACGTGGGATATTCTGATCATAGGGGTGTGTTGGCAGATATTAGCTGGGAAGGAATGATTAAAAGGTATGACAGCTACTGGAAATTGAATATAAGTTTACTGCAGGGAGTTGGTGAGGGAGAAAGTTTTGCTGCATGGTGGCAGGGGCAATGGGAGAGAGGTCAGCATGCGGGAGACTTACTGAGTTGGTGGGAAATGTGGGCGAAGCCGTGTATTAGGAAGTATTATACAAAAATGGGCAGGGAAGAGAATTGGGGGAAATTCGGATTACAGAGGTACTTGGAGGGTCAACTGGAGGATTGTTACAAAAGGGGCAGGAATTCTAGGATGGATGAGATGGGTATTCTGAAAGAGCGTCTGAGAGAACTGCAGAATGAGCGATTTAATGCGACACGCGTGAGAGGAGGACTAGAGGAGGTCTTGTGGGGAGACAGGCCATCGGCCTGTGTTCTCCGACGGTTTAAGAAGAGGCAGAGGGACACAACTATGATGATGTTGGAGGTGTGTCGGGAGTTGGGAGGGTATAGGGAAGGACAATTGCTCCGAACTACTGAGGGAATAAGTAACTATGCAGATCACTGGGTAAAAGAGTACTTGCAGGAGGAAGAGGGAGGGGAGAGGGACAGGACAGTAGTAGGGGAAGGGATTAGGTCTATTGTTAGTAAGGACGACAGGAAGGAAATGGAGGGAGAGATTAGTGAGGAAGAGGTATGGGAGGCAGTGCAGGGTTTGAGCAAAGGGAAGGCACCTGGATTGGATGGTCTCCCTAATGATTTCTATGTGCATAATTGGGAGCCCCTAAGGGATTGTTTAGTTAAAGTATTCAATTGTATGAAGAATGGGAGGGTATTGGGTAGCATGCAGAACACTGGGGTTATAGTTTTGGTGAAGAAAAAAGAGGAATGTAGGACGATGAAGGATTATAGATTTATAACATTAATGTGTGCGGATTATAAGATCTTCGCAAAGGTACTAGGTAATAGGCTTAAGAAAGTGGTGGGAATGGTCTTACATAAGGGACAATGTGGAATCCCAGGTAGAAGCATGGGTGTGGGTCATGGTCAAATTAGGGATTTTATTGAGAGTGGTGAAGGGGGGGTGTTGAGTATCGATTGGAGTGCTGCTTATGATAGTGTTGACAGGAGTATGTTGTACGATATCATGTGGCGGCAGGGTTTTGGGAATGAATTAGTAGGGTGGGTAGAGACTCTGTATGCGAGAGCCAAGGTTCGGATACAGATAAATGGTAGAATTGGAATGGAGGTGCCTATGGATAAGGGTTTAAGACAGGGCTGCCCCTTGTCCCAGGTATTGTTTGCTTGCATGCAAGACCCCTTTTATCGTTTAGTTTCAGGAGGAAGGGCTGAGGGGACGGAAGGGGATGTAGGGATAGTTGGATATGTGGATGATACTACTGTACTAGTGCGAGATGTAGAGGAGTTAGTGAATGTGGGGCGTTTTGTAGAGATTTTTGGGAAGGCTACTGGGATGAAAGTAAACTATGCGAAATCTAAATTGTTGGAGGTAGGTAGGTGGGTAGGGGGGGTTGGTGAGGGCAGGGGGTGGGCAATAGTGGAACAGGTGAAGATTTGTGGGGTGGTGTACCGGGCAGACCCGGTGGAGGCCCGGGCGGTTAATGCAGAGGTGGTAGTAAGGGAGGCTATTAAGCGTATGGGTGGATGGCAGCCTGGGGACGTCACATTGCATCAGAGGGTGGTGATCGTTAATTCATTAGTGTTTAGTAAACTGTGGCATGTGGCGGCGGTGTTCCCCATTATTTTTGAGGATGTGAAGGAATTGCAGAGAAGGGCATTACGTTATATATGGGGTTATGGGAGGGCGTGGTTAAGTAAGGAAGTGGTAATGACGAGGGTACGTCAAGGAGGTTTGGGGCTCATCCCGTTAGCAAGGCGTCTGCAGTGTGTTTACATTAAGCATCGATACCTCAGGGTGGGTGGGGTGCGTGGGAGGAGAGTGGGATTGGTTATGGAAGATGTCAGAAGGTGGTGGAAGGGGAATGATCTGAGGGAGTGTGAAGGAATGTTGAGGCGGATCATGGTGGTTAAGGAGCCGAAGCGGATCACTGCGAGTCTCCTGGGCAGGGGAGGGGTGCATGGGGAGGTGCTGCATGGGGCAGCGATATACCCTGTGTATGATTGGATGGGTATATGGAAGGGATTAAGAAAGTTGTGGCTCAAACCCAGAGTACGTGAATTTGTGTATAGGTTTTTAATGGGGATCGTTGCATGGAAGGCAATTTTGTTCCATATGGGGATAGGGGAGGGAGGGCAGTGTGATAGATGCGGGGAGGAGGATACAGCGTATCATGCGGTGTATTTTTGTCCTTTATTGAAAGTTGTGCGTGAATGGTTTGGGAAGGTGTTACGCAGGGTGGGGGGGAGAGGGCTTTCAACATTACGGGCCTTGAGCTTTGATGTGGGAGGGGTGGGAGGGGAGGTGAGACGGGCGGTATTGTACCTAGTGGCAGACTACTTGTATGTGTCATGGGGTATGAGGGGGGTGTCGGGGGAGTGTAGAGTCAAGGCTTTGGCTGCTGTGATTTATAGGACAAAATGTAGAAATAGGGATCTTTATGGTCGGAGGTGGGATTCAGCTTTTTCTGTGGGTTATAGGGAGTTGGCGGTGGGTAGTTTACTAGAGCTGTGAGGGAGGGTTTAAAAGGACTGGCCGGCGACAGGGAGGGGGGTATACATGGTGGGGAAGGACGTATGAATGAAGGGGAGGGGTGGGTGGGTGACGGTGGACTCAGCGGGCATATGACACATGACTGGAATGTGCGATGTGTGTGGTATGACGGGAGACGGGGTGGGAGGGAACCCCTATGGAGTAAAGGTGTCAGGGGTAACCATAGTGGCTTTTCTTCATAACCTACTGGACTGGTGATGTATAGTTATAGGTGTAGAAAGTTACCTTTAAGCTGTGCTTATATGGGGTTCTTATTTTTTTCACACACTTGGGTATGAACCGTTTTCCAACATGTTGTATGTAACTTAAAGTTTCCTGAGATGGGTTTCTCATGTTCCATTTTGTGCCTTACTGTTGTGGAAGGCAGTTTTGGGTAGATTTTGTATTGTAAACTGTCTACCTTTGTTAATTGTGTTTGTGTAAATATTAATTTGCTTATTGTGCAGGATGATCTATCCTTATATACATAATCTACTTTTTTGGATGACATTATTCCTTTATCTGTGTTTTTATATTGTATAAAAAAGTTTTCAGTTTTGGAGATGAGTCATATGTTGTGTGCTATTACGTTATTATACACTGGTGAATATGTATGTTTTTGCTTACTGTATAACTTAATTATTGATGTTAATGATCAACAGTGTGTGTAGTTTTGTAGGGGATGGCGCTGTTAGTATAATTATTATATTGTTACAATTGATGTGTTTATATTGTCTTCTAATTTTGTAATGTAATAAAGTTTCATTGGGTCGTTGTCTGTACTTTACAGACGTGTGAATAATAAGCACTTGGGGGATGACTATATTTAGTATATTTTGTTATACTGTCATTTACGTCATTTAGTGGCTGTTTGTGATTTATGTCCTTCGGGATTATGTACATATGGTTATTATTTTTTCCTGTTCATGGATGTTAAGCATTGAGTGATAAGTATTTCTGTTTTTTTGCATTGTTTTTATGCTTTGTATGTTTTCTTAAGTAGGGAAAATTTTGTTAACCTTTGTTGTTGCTTTGCCAAGCACAGTTAGTGCTTGTATTTTAAGTTATCACTCTGTCTTCTGTCTCCGTATTGTCATGTGTTTTGTAATTGTTTTCTCAATAAAAAAAAAAGTAGTAAGAGCATCATCTCTCACCTAGAACTCAGTAGTAAGAGCATCATTCCTCACCTAGAACCTAGTAGTAACAGCACCATCTTTCACCTAGAACCCGGTAGTAGCAGCACCATCTGTCACCAAGAACCCAGTATTAACAGCACCATCTGTCACCTAGAACCCAGTTGAAGCAGCACCATCTGTCATCTAGAACACAATAGTAACAGCACCTCCTTTCACGTAGAACCCAGTAGTAACAGCACCATCTGTCACATTGAACCCAGTTGTAATAGCACAATCTGTCACCAAGAACCCAATAGTAACAGCACCATCTGTCACCTAGAACTAAGTGGTAACAGAACCATCTGTCACCTAGAACCCAGTAGTAACAGCACCATCTGTCACCTAGAACCCAGTAGTAAAAGCACCATCTGTCACCTTGAACCCAGTAGTAACAGCACCATCTGTCACCTGGAACCTAGTAGTAACAGCACCATCTGTCACCTAGTACCCAGTAGTAACAGCACCATCTGTCACCTAGAACCCAGTAGTAACAGCACCATCTGTTGCCTAGAACCCAATAGTAACAGCACCATCAGTCACCTAGAACCCATTAGTAAAAGCACCATCTGTCACCTAGAACCCAGTAGTAACAGCACCATCTGTCATCTAGAACCCAGTAGTAACAGCACCATCTGTCACCTAGAACCCAGTAGTAACAGCACCATCTGTCACGTAGAACCCAGTAGCAAGAGCACCATCTGTCACCTAGAACCCTGTTGTAACAGCACCATCTGTCACCTAGAACCCAGTAGTAACAGCACCATCTGTCACCTAGAAGCCAGTGGTAACAGCACCATCTGTCACCTAGAACCCATTATTAACAGCACCATCTGTCACCTAGAACCCAGTAATAACAGCACCATCTGTCACCTAGAACCCAGTAATAACAGCACCATCTGTCACCTAGAACCCAGTGGTAACAGCTCCATCTGTCACCTAGAACCCAGTAATAACAGCACCATCTGTCACCTAGAACCCAGTGGTAACAGCTCCATCTGTCACCTAGAACCCAGTAATAACAGCACCATCTGTCACCTAGAACCCAGTGGTAACAGCTCCATCTGTCACCTAGAACCCAGTAATAACAGCACCATCTGTCACCTAGAACCCAGTGGTAACAGCACCATCTGTCACCTAGAACCCAGTAATAACAGCACCATCTGTCACCTAGAACCCAGTGGTAACAGCTCCATCTGTCACCTAGAACCCAGTAATAACAGAACCATATGTCACCTAGAACCCAGTGGTAACAGCACCATCTGTCACCTAGAACCCAGTAATAACAGCACCATCTGTCACCTAGAACCCTGTGGTAACAGCTCCATCTGTCACCTAGAACCCAGTAGTAACATCACCATCTGTCACCTAGAACCCAGTAGTAACAGCACCATCTGTCACCTAGAACCCAGTAGTAACAGCACCATCTGTCACCTAGAACCCAGTGGTAACAGCTCCATCTGTCACCTAGAACCCAGTAGTAACAGCACCATCTGTCACCTAGAACCCAGTAGTAACAGCACCATCTGTCACCTAGAACCCAGTGGTAACAGCTCCATCTGTCACCTAGAACCCAGTAGTAACAACACCATCTGTCACCTAGAACTCAGTAGTAACAGCACCATCTGTCACCTAGAACCCAGTGGTAACAGCTCCATCTGTCACCTGGAACCCAGTAGTAACATCACCATCTGTCACCTAGAACCCAGTAGTAACAGCACCATCTGTCACATAGAACCCAGTGGTAACAGCTCCATCTGTCACCTAGAACCCAGTAGTAACAGCACCATCTGTCAACTAGAACTCAGTAGTAACAGCACCATCTGTCACCTAGAACCCAGTGGTAACAGCTCCATCTGTCACCTAGAACCCAGTAGTAACAGCACCATCTGTCACCTAGAACCCAGTAGTAACAGCACCATCTGTCACTTAACTAGTCACATCGTCCTCAGGTTCCTGCTGTTTCCAAAGATCTTTTATAAAGTTTTTAAACTCTCTGTGGTCCCTTGGTACTCGTGGTGCACAGTGTGTGCACCTTGGTATTCGTGGTGCACAGTGTGCACCTTGGTAATCATGGTGCACAGTGTGTGCACCTTAGTATTCATTGTGCACAGTGTGTGCACCTTGGTACTCGTTGTGCAGTGTGTGCACCTTTGTACTTGTGGTGCAAAGTGTGTGCAACTTGGTACTCGTGGTGCACAGTGTGTGCACCTTGGTACGCGTGGTGCAGTGTGTGCACCTTTGTACTCGTGGAGTACAGTGTGTGCACCTTGGTACTCGTGGTGCAGTGTGTGCACCTTCGTACTCGTGGTGCAAAGTGTGTGCACCTTGGTACTCGTGGTGCACAGTGTGTGCACCTTGGTACTTGTGGTGCATAGTGTGTGCACCTTGGTACTTGTGGTGCATAGTGTGTGCACCTTGGTATTCGTGGTGCACATTGTGTGCACCTTCCTCGTAGTTATAAAGAATCGTTGAAACTAACGTAAACGCCTAGTGATGGGCGTCCGCTGGAAGGTCTCCAGGAGCGAGGAAGATTTCCAGGGAGTCCGCTGGAAGGTCTCCAGGAGCGAGAAAGATTTCCAGTGAGTCCGCTGGAAGGTCTCCAGGAGGGAGGAAGATTTCCAGTGAGTCCGCTGGAAGGTCTCCAGGAGCGAGAAAGAATTCCAGTGAGTCCGCTGGATGGTCTCCAGGAGCGAGGAAGATTTCCAGTGAGTCCGCTGGAAGGTCTCCAGGAGGGAGGAAGATTTCCAGTGAGTCCGCTGGAAGGTCTCCAGGAGCGAGAAAGATTTCCAGTGAGTCCGCTGGAAGGTCTCCAGGAGGGAGGAAGATTTCCAGTGAGTCCGCTGGAAGGTCTCCAGGACCGAGAAAGATTTCCAGTGAGTCCGCTGGAAGGTCTCCAGGAGCAAGGAAGTTTTCCAGTAAGTCCGCTGGAAGGTCTCCAGGAGCTAGAAAGATTTCCAGTGAGTCCGCTGGAAGGTCTCCAGGAACAAGGAAGTTTTCCAGTGAGTCCGCTGGAAGGTCTCCAGGAGCTAGAAAGATTTCCAGTGAGTCCGCTGGAAGGTCTCCAGGAGCAAGGAAGTTTTCCAGTGAGTCCGCTGGAAGGTCTCCAGGAGCTAGAAAGATTTCCAGTGAGTCCGCTGCAAGGTCTCCAGGAGCAAGGAAGTTTTCCAGTGAGTCCGCTGGAAGGTCTCCAGGAGCTAGAAAGATTTCCAGTGAGTCCGCTGGAAGGTCTCCAGGAGCGAGAGAATTCCAGGAAGGAGGGACGGAGAGGAAGGCGATGGACGGACCATCAGAATAGTTGCTTTTGCTAGACAGTCTTAGTCGAGGTGACAGCAACTTCCCTCACACTTCCCTGTTCCTTCCTGAGGACGCCCTGGAATATAATGTTTCATACAAGAATCACTAAGCATCATGGAACTCATATCATGCTCTTCACAAGTCAGTGTTTGGTAATTAAATATTTATGAAGACTTTTTCGATTGTAAAGGTCCATCATGCTTTCACCACTTTTACACAAAATGTTCTTTTGCGATATTCTTTGTAGCTGTACGTGTCTTATATCAGTGTTTACTGTACGTGCCTTATATCAGTGTTTACTGTATGTGTCTTATATCAGTGTTTACTGTACGTGTCTTACATCAGTGTTTACTGTATGTGTCTTATATCAGTGTTTACTGTACGTGTCTTACATCAGTGTTTACTGTTCGTATCTTATATCAGTGCTTACTGTACGTGTCTTATATCAGTGTTTATTGTACGTGTCTTAAATCAGTGTTTACTGTACGTGTCATATATCAGTGTTTACTGTACGTGTCTTATATCAGTGTTTATTGTACGTGTCTTATATCAGTGTTTACTGTACGTGTCTTATATCAGTGTTTATTGTACGTGTCTTATATCAGTGTTTACTGTACGTGTCTTATATCAGTGTTTATTGTACGTGTCTTATATCAGTGTTTACTGTACGTGTCTTATATCAGTGTTTATTGTACG
Source organism: Cherax destructor (assembly GCA_009830355.1). Classification (NCBI taxonomy): domain Eukaryota; kingdom Metazoa; phylum Arthropoda; class Malacostraca; order Decapoda; family Parastacidae; genus Cherax; species Cherax destructor. Next base: position 15,435 of record WNWK01017271.1, on the reverse strand, counting down.
TGTCTTATATCAGTGTTTACTGTACGTGTCTTATATCAGTGTTTACTGTACGTGTCTTATATCAGTGTTTACTGTACGTGTCTTATATCAGTGTTTATTGTACGTGTCTTATATCAGTGTTTACTGTACGTGTCTTATATCAGTGTTTACTGTACGTGTCTTATATCAGTGTTTATTGTACGTGTCTTATATCAGTGTTTACTGTACGTGTCTTATATCAGTGTTTACTGTACGTGTCTTATATCAGTGTTTATTGTACGTGTCTTATATCATTGTTTATTGTTCGTGTCTTATATCAGTGTTTACTGTACGTGTCTCATATCAGTGTTTACTGTACGTGTCTTATATCAGTGTTTACTGTACGTGTCTCATATCAGTGTTTATTGTACGTGTCTTATATCAGTGTTTATTGTACGTGTCTTATATCATTGTTTATTGTACGTGTCTTATATCAGTGTTTATTGTACATGTCTTATATCAGTGTTCACTGTACGTGTCTTATATCAGTGTTTATTGTACGTGTCTTATATCAGTGTTTATTGTACGTGTCTTATGTCAGTGTTTACTGTACGTGTCTTATATCAGTGTTTACTGTACGTGTCTTATATCAGTGTTTACTGTACGTGTCTCATATCATTGTTTATTGTACGTGTCTTATATCAGTGTTTATTGTACATGTCTTATATCAGTGTTCACTGTACGTGTCTTATATCAGTGTTTATTGTACGTGTCATATATCAGTGTTTATTGTACGTGTCTTATGTCAGTGTTTACTGTACGTGTCTTATATCAGTGTTTACTGTACGTGTCGTATATTAGTGTTTATTGTACGTGTCTTATATCAGTGTTTACTGTACGTGTCTTATATCAGTGTTTACTGTACGTGTCTTATATCAGTGTTTACTGTACGTGTCTTATATCAGTGTTTATTGTACGTGTCTTATATCAGTGTTTACTGTACGTGTCTTATATCAGTGTTTACTGTACGTGTCTTATATCAGTGTTTATTGTACGTGTCTTATATCAGTGTTTACTGTACGTGTCTTATATCAGTGTTTACTGTACGTGTCTTATATCAGTGTTTACATCTTCAGAATCACTTGCTGCCTGTCATCAGTGACATATGTACCACATGTTGCACGAGTGTTGTATAATGGAGTACATGTTGCACGAGTGTTGTATAATGGAGTACATGTTGCACGAGAGTTGTATAATGGAGTACATGTTGCGTGAGTGTTGTATAATGGAGTACATGTTGCACGAGTGTTGTATAATGGAGTACATGTTGCGTGAGTGTTGTATAATGGAGTACATGTTGCACGAGTGTTGTATAGTGGGTACATGTTGCACGAGTGTTGTATAATGGAGTACATGTTGCACGAGTGTTGTATAATGGAGTACATGTTGCACGAGTGTTGTATAATGGAGTACATGTTGCACGAGTGTTGTATAATGGAGTACATGTTGCACGAGTGTTGTATAATGGAGTACATGTTGCGTGAGTGTTGTATAATGGAGTACATGTTGCGTGAGTGTTGTATAATGGAGTACATGTTGCACGAGTGTTGTATAATGGAGTACATGTTGCACGAGTGTTGTATAATGGAGTACATGTTGCACGAGTGTTGTATAATGGAGTACATGTTGCACGAGTGTTGTGTAATGGAGTACATGTTGCACGAGTGTTGTATAATGGAGTACATGTTGCACGAGTGTTGTATAATGGAGTACATGTTGCACGAGTGTTGTGTAATGGAGTACATGTTGCACGAGTGTTGTATAATGGAGTACATGTTGCACGTGTGTTGTATAATGGAGTACATGTTGCACGAGTGTTGTATAATGGAGTACATGTTGCACGAGTGTTGTATAATGGAGTACATATTGCACGAGTGTTGTATAATGGAGTACATGTTGCACGAGTGTTGTATAATGGAGTACATGTTGCACGAGTGTTGTATAATGGAGTACATGTTGCACGAGTGTTGTATAATGGAGTACATGTTGCACGAGTGTTGTATAATGGAGTACATGTTGCAAGAGTGTTGTATAATGGAGTACATGTTGCACGAGTGTTGTATAATGGAGTACATGTTGCACGAGTGTTGTATAATGGAGTACATGTTACACGAGTGTTGTATAATGGAGTACATGTTGCACGAGTGTTGTATAATGGAGTACATGTTGCGTGAGTGTTGTATAATGGAGTACAGGTCAAGTTCAGTGTTGTCTTGCAGGAAGTTTTCTTCTTGCTGTTGACTGATTCCTGCGTTAATTTCTCTGCTAGGTGGCGTTCTCCAACTTAGCCACCTGTTATGTTCTCCAACTCAGCCACATGTTATGTTCTCCAACTCAGCCACCTGTTATGTTCTCCAACTCAGCCACCTGTTATGTTCTCCAACACTGTTACCTGTTATGTTCTCCAACACTGTCACCTGTTATGTTCTCCAACATTGTCACCTGTTATGTTCTCTAACACTGTCACCTGTTATGTTCTCCAACACTGTCACCTGTTATGTTCTCCAACACTGTCACCTGTTATGTTCTCCAACACTGTCACCTGTTATGTTCTCCAACACTGTCACATGTTATGTTCTCCTACACTGTCACCTGTTATGTTCTCCAACACTGTCACCTGTTATGTTCTCCAACACTGTCACCTGTTATGTTCTCCAACACTGTCACCTGTTATGTTCTCCAGCACTGTCACCTGTTATGTTCTCCAACACTGTCACCTGTTATGTTCTCCAACACTGTCACCTGTTATGTTCTCCAGCACTGTCACCTGTTATGTTCTCCAACACTGCCATCTGTTATGTTCTCCAACAATGTCACCTGTTATGTTCTCCAACACTGTCACCTGTTATGTTCTCCAACACTGTCACCTGTTATGTTCTCCAACACTGTCACCTGTTATGTTCTCCAACACTGTCACCTGTTATGTTCTCCAGCACTGTCACCTGTTATGTTCTCCAACACTGCCACCTGTTATGTTCTCCAACACTGTCACCTGTTATGTTCTCCAACACTGTCACCTGTTATGTTCTCCAACACTGTCACCTGTTATGTTCTCCAACACTGTCACCTGTTATGTTCTCCAACACTGTCACCTGTTATGTTCTCCAACACCAGATCTTCCTCACAATCACCTGTTTTGTTCTCCAACACCAGATCTTCCTCACAATCACCTCTTAAGTTCTCCAACACCAGATCTTCCTCACAATCACCTGTTTTGTTTTCCAACAAAAGTTCTCAATCACAGAGTTGTCATTAATGTTCTCCAGTGCCAACAGCCCTTCACAGAGTCGTCAGTAATGTTCTATAACACTAGCTTTTGTATTTCTGAAAGAACAACTATACCATTTCACAATTAAACAAATGAAAACAAAGTGTTACTTTGAGTTATTTTGAAGCAACGCAAAATTGGACTTGAATCAAAGCCGAGGCTTCGTGCACGCAAGTGTTGCACTCTACTACCAAGAAGTGTTGCCTGTATAGTGTCGGGATGTAGTACCACCTTCTACGATCTGGGCTCTACTCTGGTGTAACCTTAGAGCGGTGACTACGACAATAATCTGGACCATATTGGCTGCCCCATCCTGCTGGGTACCAAGAAGGTATCACTGTCCTTTAGATGGTGCCCCAGAGGTCAAGTTCACTGGGCAACGCTACTCGACCTTGGAGTGAATATATCTCGGTTATATTACAACCCCCAATAGTTGCATTGTTATTATTTACGTAACTCAGAACAACTCTATCATTTTCTCGTTGGAAAATCAAAGTCAAACACAGGTGCAACTTTTTTTTTTATTATTTAAAAACCATATAATTGTAACATAACACATGAAGACATTTGAACACATATCATACAACTTGGAACATAACTCAGTGTCCAAATGCAAAAAAAAAAAAAAAAATAACATATACACCACATGTACATGTTTATTTATATTATAATACATTATATATCACACCTGAGTACAACCAGTAACCAGATACACCATGCAAAAGAACTAGTCATTACATATCCCCACAAACAACATATATGTCTCCGGCATGTGCCTCTAAGGCTATCACCATGCCCATAAACTTTATCATGATACCATATTTCATTATGTACAAATGACAAGGTATATATTACTATAATTAAACAAAACTATGTCCTCCCCCACCCCCTCCTCAGTACAGGACTTCCAGCAACTATAAAAAACCTCTGCAGAATAATATGGAACTTGAAATATTATAACTTATAAAGTATCATCATATACCCTATCCTATATCCTACCCCGTTAGTCTCCATATAAATTGAAAACTTGCACCGTACATACATCTATTGTTCTTTGCACCTGAAATACATAAAAACAAATTACCAGAAACACTATATATGACAAAAACAAACCACCAAGGTAGATTACAACGTAATTAACAAATATATACAAAATCATAACACACATCCTATGGAGAGGGAGCATGGACACTGGGATCGTCCCGCAGCTACTAAAAACAACAGACATAGCCCCGCTCCACAAAGGGGGCAGTAAAGCAATAGCAAAGAACTACAGACCAATTGCGCTAACGTCCCATATCATAAAAATCTTTGAAAGTGTTCTAAGAAGCAAGATCGCCACCCATCTTGATACCCAACAATTGCACAACCCAGGACAGCATGGGTTTAGAGCAGGCCGCTCCTGTCTGTCCCAACTACTGGACCACTACGACAAGGTCCTGGATGCTCTAGAAGATAAACAGAATGCAGATGTTATATACACAGATTTTGCAAAAGCCTTTGACAAGTGTGACCATGGGGTAATAGCACATAAAATGCGTGATAAAGGAATAACAGGAAAAGTTGGTAGATGTATCTATAATTTCCTAACATGTAGAACACAAAGAGTAGTAGTCAACAGAGTAAAGTCTGAGGCAGCTACTGTGAAAACCTCTGTTCCACAAGGCACAGTACTTGCTCCCATCCTATTCCTCATCCTCATATCAGATATTGACAGGGATATAAGCCACAGTGCTGTGTCTTTCTTTGCAGATGACACCCGAATCTGTATGACAGTGTCCACCGTTGAAGACACGGCTAGACTCCAAGCAGACATAAACCAAATCTTTAAATGGGCTGCAGAAAACAATATGAAGTTCAATGATGAGAAATTTCAATTACTCAGATATGGAAAACGTGAAGACATTAAAATCTCATCGGAGTACAAAACTAATTCCAACCACTCAATAGAGCGAAAAACTAATGTCAAAGACCTGGGAGTGATCATGTCAGAGGATCTCACCTTCAAGGACCATACCAAAGTAGCAATTGCATCTGCTCGAAAAATGACAGGATGGATAATGAGAACCTTCAAAACCAGGGATGCCAAGCCCATGTTGACACTTTACAGATCGCTTGTTCTATCTAGGCTGAAATATTGCTGCACACTAACGGCACCTTTCAAGGCGGGTGAAATTGCTGACCTTGAAAATGTGCAGAGAACCTTCACCGCACGCATAAGTGCGATAAACCATCTCAACTACTGGGAACGCTTGAAGTTCCTAAACCTGTACTCTCTAGAACGCAGGCGGGAGAGATACATTATTATATACACATGGAAAATTCTCGAGGGCTTAGTACCAAACTTGCACACAAAAATCACTCCCTACGAAAGCAAAAGACTCGGCAGGCGATGTAACATCCCCCCAATGAAGAGCAGGGGTGCCACTAGCACCTTGAGGGACAACACAATAAGTGTCAGGGGCCCAAGATTGTTCAACTGCCTCCCAGCATACATCAGGGGGATTACCAACAAACCCCTGGCTGTCTTCAAGCAGGCACTGGACAGGCACCTAAAGTCGGTACCTGACCAGCCAGGCTGTGGTTCGTACGTTGGACTGCTTGCGGCCAGCAGTAACAGCCTGGTTGATCAGGCTCTGGTCCAACAGGGGGCCTGGTCACGGACCGGGCCGCGGGGGCGTTGACCCCTGGAATTCTCTCCAGGTAGACTCCAGGTAGACACTGGATGAGGCCTGGTCACAGACCGGGCCGCAGGGGCGTTGACCCCTGGAACTCTCTCCAGGTATACTCTCTCCAGGTATACTATCACATTATTCTTTTAAAAATAATAACCCCCACATGCTAAATAAATTAACAAATGTGTACTTATATCATTAACAAAATTGTTTTTTATATTTTTGTATAACACAGACAAAACATACATAGAAAAACACCGGTGGTTGCTTTATATATCTAACACAAAGGAAAATAATATACACAATAATATATGTGCTCCACCCACACACACACACCCAACATACTTACTAACACCTGCTGTATGGGACTAAAAGTCCATTGTACACCAACATACACAACTCACACAGGCGGCATCTCTGATAGATTTCTACCTTATTTTTTAATATAAACAAAGGATTGCTTCGACTCACACCACCACCTAATAGAGTATGTTGACGCCCACGGTAAGAAAACAGGCAAGCTTTCCCTGATGCCCTCAACACCCACACACCACCCCCTTCCACCCAACTCCCCTTCTGCTCTAACCACACTAACTACCTTCCCAACACTCCTCCCAGCTCCCCCCCCAAAAAAAAAACCCTAAAAAAAAATTTTCCTTTATAATAATAAGCAGAGCTACCCAAACCCTGAAGCATCAACAACAAACCATCCTCATTTCCCCTGACACCCCTTCTACCCTTATAAAACCATACCACACACACACACTCATGTTAGGCCCTCACCACCCCGTCCCCAACAATAACGCAACAATGAGGTTCCGATAACCCAAGGAAAACGCCTTACACCACCTTCCTGCATATACCTCTTGATTACGACATCGGGTCCTATAGAATCCAGCCACCAAAGCTCTCATGCCGACAGCTCCCTGCTCCACGAGATGTAAATGTACTCCACCACTAAATATGCCACCGCCGGTCTAACATCCTCAGGACACGCCTCAACATCCTCAGGACACGCCTCAACATCCATACTTAACGCCCTAAGGGTTGACAAACCCCCCACCCCTACCTTGTTCAAAACCCCACTAAATCCCCCTCACCCCCCAACTCCTCACAGAAATAAATGACGTGATACGCAGTTTCAAGTCCACTGCATTTCAGGCAAAACCCCTCCCTTAAAATGCCAATTCTCCACAATTGTGCTCTTGATGCCAAAATGCCCAATAAAAACCTATACCCCATTTCACGTACCCTAGGTGGTACACACAGCCTCTTCATCCAGTACCACACCAATTTCCAATTATACATTGGATAAATACCTGAGCCCTGCACTATCTCTCTCTTCAAACCAACCCCCCACCACCCTCTCCAACCTACTCACCTTCACCCTACCTGGCTCCTTGACAACTGAAAGATATCTCAATATATCCTCACAATGCAATAAATCCGTACCCCTCCACCACCGTCGTACCTCACTCATGACCCTCCCCACTCTCCTGCCCCCCATCCCCCCAACTATGAATTCCTGTTTTACGTATTTACTTTGAAGCCTTCTCCCCAAAGGTATCAACCCCATACACCCCACCTTCACCCCCGCTGTCACAACTTCACGCGCCAACCAGTGCCTCCATATGTATCTATAAATCCTTACCATCAACCTCCTTATGTCACACTCCCATAGAGGATAAACAGTCGCCAAAAACCACAGTTTACTATAAATTAGAACATTCACTACCACTGCTCTTTGCAACAACGTTACTTCACCAGGACTGAAACCGTCTAACCTACCTAGCGCTTTGCTCACCACTAACTCCGAATTTAATTCCCTTTCCAACAGACTACTATGACTAAAAATGACCCAGCATATTTTTAAGCTATTAAAACACATCCAACCACCCCTACTCCCCAATGGCCCACCCACCCACGAACCTACCTCCAACAACTTCGATTTCGCTCTATTGATGCCTATCCCAGTAGCCCCTCCAAACACCTCAATAATCTTATTAACATTTTCTAAACCCTCACTACTCCCCACCATAATTGTTGTGTCATCAACATAACCCACAATGCCTGACTCACAACCCCACTTTTCATCCCCATCCCATACCCCCTCATGAACCAACCTATAAAAGGGGTCCTGCAGACACCCAAAAAGGATCTGAGACAGGGGAAAACCTTGTCACAGACCCCTCTCGAACCTCACCTGAACCCCTAACCTACCATTAACCTGTACCCTTGCTAAGGCACCATCATACAAAGTTCTAACCCACCTAATAATTTCCTCGCCAAATCCCTACCTCCCTCTCATATAACATATCCCTATCTACACTATCGTATGCAGTTTCCCAATCTAACTCTAGAACCCCTCCCCCTTTCTTCTGTTCCACCCTTTTCATTCGATTCACTAGTATCTTGGCAAAAATCTTGTAATCAGAGTATTCAAAGTTATAGCCCTATACCCTCTCAAAACATCGCTGTCCTTACCTTTAGGTACTAACACCATCACCCCAGTTCTCTGCATCTCATCCATTGTACATGTATCTCTATCCTTCATTTGATTCAGCACCTTTACTAAGACATCCTTCAAAACATCCCAATGACATACATAGAAGTCCCCAGGTAACCCATCCACCCCAGGTGCCTTCCCCATATGTAATCCTTGCATCGCTTGCCATACCTCATCAATCATAATCCTCCCACCTAACCCCTTCCTATCCTCCTCCCCTAATCTCTCCTGAATTCCCTCTAACACAATCCCCCTACTAACCACATCCCTCGCTCTACCCACAAACTTATTCTGAAACCAGTACCTTGCATAAGCACACATCGCTTCCGTTGTTCTTAACACCTGACCTTTATGATAACCCCCAATCCCCTCCTCTACCTTCAACGTCGTGATTGTCATGCCTGTTCTACATGTTCTAAACCTACTCAAAACAGTTCCCGAGGGCCTATCTCCCCACAACACCTCCTCTAATTGACTACGTACCCTTATCGCTCTAAAAACATCATTCTGAATATCCTTTAGTCTACATTTAAGATACACTATTTCCTGTTGATGACACCCTCCTCCCCTCCGCCATAACAATCCCTTAACCTCCCTTCCAAATATCTCTGTAACCCATACCTATACCCAGCCTCCTCGACCCCCTCACGCCTATAATAACCTCTCACCACCTTCTTTGCCATCAAATTCCACCACTTCCCAATGTCACAAATGCCCCTACCCCCACCCCAGAACCCCTCCCACCATACCGCGAAACCCTCACAATCCCCCTCTCTTTGCAACAAACTAACATTCAACCTCCACAAGTTCGAATAATATTTAACGGCACCCACCCACCCCAAGACAGCCACCACACCCCTGTGATCTGAAAACCAACATCTATGTTACGCACCTCTTCCACATTTATACTTGAAGACACGTATACCTGATCCAAACGTGCTGCATATCCTTTCCTAATAAACGTATGTTCTACCAAAACCTGCCTCCCCCGGTTCTATGTCATTCCTCCTAATAACACAATTCCAGTCTCCCGCTAACACCGTCACCACAGGAAGACCCCTTAATTAATGCATAAACTAAATAATCCCTCACGAAATCCCCTTTAATACTAGGCACATTAACTGCTGGCATATACACACCCAGAAAACAAACAACTATCTACCCTTACAATCCTCCCCCCCCACCTCTTCCCTCGACCTCAAATGAAAAGGGCAGGATTCCCTAATACCTACCAAAGCCCCTCCCTTGAAAAGTTCTGAACTTCCTGTGTATAAATTAAAACCCTTTAACCTCAAATCCCTACCACTCCTAAAATTGTGTTCTTGGAGAAAACAAACATTAATGCCCTCTCTCCGCAAATTACTCTCAACCCACAACCTCTTGACCTCAGCGCGGAGGCCATTAACATTCATACTTATACACTTAAATTCTTTAAAGGTGGTTTCCCCTGATACTTCATTATTCGTGATACACCTGCTTTGACTATGTACCCCCCCTGGGTACTCCTCCCTCATTGTCTACACTCTTATCCTTTACCCCCCCTCTCACCCTGAACCCTTTCTGCTAACACTTTCTTCACTGTCTTCTGACCCGGCGTCAACTCATCATCTTCCACCGAGCCGGATCTCTTGCGGGATTCCCCCGCCACCTCCATGATCTCTTCCGACACTGCACTAACTACATTGTCCTCCTTATGAACCTCCACCTCAACCATGCACACTCTCACCTCATCACCACTCTCACCCCAAAGGAAATAAGTCACTCTGTCTGACTTTTTGGGTTATCCTAGGTTTTCTACACATATGCTGCTATGTATGATAATCTATGTAACTGTATTTGTGTATACCTGAATAAACTTACTTACTTACTTACACCACAACCACCCTTACTCACATCCTCACTCAGCACTTCGCCTAGACTTGTCATAACTTCCGGGTTATTCCGCAGCCCATACTCCTTGCCCACGGAAGGTGGACTATCAATCAACTGCCTCATATCCTCCAACATAGGATCTGTCAATTCCACCAAATCATTCTCGTCCACCTGTCCGACATCGACTGTACAATCCTTCACCGCCTCTGGTTGTGTCACAGGAGGTAAGGACACAACCATTGCCTCCGCTTCCTCCATCATGTCACTCCATCGTCGTGCTCCTCCGTCCTTATGCCCTGAAGAAAGCACATTCCTCTCCATGTTACTTAAATGGCTCAACACACCAATCCTCACCTCCTCTCCTCGTTGTTGCTGGGGTAGCTGTCCTTGTCTCTCACATGCCACTGCCAAATGCCCCGCCTGTCCACATAGCTGACACGTCCGCACTTGCCCTGCATATGTCGCATATACTTGTGTGCAAAAGACGGGCATCATGACATATGATGGTATAGGCCTCCTCAAAGACATCTTCAGACTATATGATCCTTCTGGAATACCTGCATAGGCACTCTGTTCCCACCTGCCGACATTTGCCGCATGAATCACTCCATAGACCTTGAAAACATCCCTCACATCCTCTTCATAGGACTCAAATGGGATATTACGTATCCTTATCCATGTGTACATTGCCGATACGTCCTTCAAACGCACCTCCAATCCTTCCGTCACAACCATTCTCTTCTCTTGATAATCATCAACAGCTCGTTCATAGACACCACTCGACGAGAACTTCACAAACACTCTCGTTGCTCCATTTAGTGATATTCCATAAATTTCTTCAGTGGCGAATCCATAGTTATCACATAGAGTGGCAGGTAAGAGAAGGTCTGCATTAGAAGGGTAAACGACTCCAACAAGCACCTCAATACACACTGTATTTACTCTCCTTCTGTATGTCTCCGCCATTGCTGAGAAAATGAAGTTGACGAAACTGGCCACCAGAGGCGCCTGTCAGCACACCCATACACCACAGTGGTCTAGCAGCGAATGGTGCAACTAATGTGACTTTTATTGTGGTAACGTTTCGCTCTCCAGGAGCTTTATCAAGCCACAATAAAATGACACATTAGTTACACCTATGTCCTTTCACATAACATATTGTGGGTAATTCTACCAACATTACACTAACTACATACTATTGTATAGGCAGTACTGTAAATTTATACGGTGGTTACAATAAGCAAATGAATGTAATATGTATAGAGAGAAGGTTAATTATGAAGATTTATCTTAATACAATGAAGGTGACTAATGTCTATTGTGATTCCTAAAGTTTATATCTTATTTTGATATGTGTGAATTCCGTCTGTAAAATCAAAAAATAATATAACTACAGATATTAGGAACTGTATTAGAAACTGTAAAACATATAGTTACAAAGCGTAGTAACTACTTACAGTACTGAGTTAGACCTTAGCTTCAATAATTACTCCTACAAATAGTGCACTATCTTCTTAATACAAACAATGTTTCTCTTCCCTTTTTCCAGTTCCCTTAAAGACTAAACCTAATAAGTAATTAAGTCATACTGTTAGTGGACTCAGGTTAAAAATTAAAAGAACTTTGATGTCACCATTCAGTGGGTAATGTAATATCATTCTCACTTCCTCTGGCTAATAACTGTGAAGGAGACCAGCGCCAAGGGATGTGACCCACAACGGTCTGCTTGCACCCAAGTACCTATTTAGTATTTTCAAGGACAGTAGGTGCAAGGAGACTCAAATATGTCTCGCTCTGCCCAGGATGACACAACAGTTGACTGTTTACTATTAGGTTAAGAGTAGAAAGTAAGAAAGACTTGCTCAAACATCTCGTCCCCACTCAGTGAATCTAACCCGGGTTCTCTCGGATGTGGACTGATCGTGTTACCACTGGTCTTCTAATCACCCCGCTTCCCCTTCCTTCATCAAACCTAACAACCAACTAACATCAAAGACACTTAATTATGAGTGTGTTGTCGGTAATATATTATTTCTTCCTTCTCATCCCGCAGCCGCACCCTGAAGTGGGCTGACACAAAGAGCACCAGCTTCCTAACAGACCCCCGCAGCCGCACCCTGAAGTGGGCTGACACAAAGAGCACCAGCTTCCTAACAGACCCCCGCAGCCGCACCCTGAAGTGGGCTGACACAAAGAGCACCAGCTTCCTAACAGACCCGATGCCACACCGTGAAGTGGGCTGACACAAGAGCACCAGCTTCCTAACAGACCCCGCAGCCACACGTGAAGTGGGCTGACACAAAGAGCACCAGCTTCTAACAGACCCCCGCAGCCACACCGTAAGTGGGCTGACAAAGACACCAGCTTCCTAACAGACCCCAGCACACACCGTGAAGTGGGCTGACACAAAACACCAGCTTCTAACAGACCCCAGCGCACCGTAGTGGGCTGACAAAGAGGCACCAGCTTCTAACAGACCCCAGCACCGTGAGTGGGCTGACACAAAGAGCACCAGCTTCCTAACAGACCCCGCAGCACACCGTGAAGTGGGCTGACACAAAGAGCACCAGCTTCCTAACAGACCCCGCAGCCGCACCGTGAAGTGGGCTGACACAAAGAGCACCAGCTTCCTAACAGACCCCCGCAGCCACACCGTGAAGTGGGCTGACACAAAGAGCACCAGCTTCCTAACAGACCCCCGCAGCCACACCGTGAAGTGGGCTGACACAAAGAGCACCAGCTTCTAACAGACCCCCGCAGCCACACCGTGAAGTGGGCTGACACAAAGAGCACCAGCTTCCTAACAGACCCCCGCAGCCACACCGTGAAGTGGGCTGACACAAAGAGCACCAGCTTCCTAACAGACCCCCGCAGCCACACCGTGAAGTGGGCTGACACAAAGAGCACCAGCTTCCTAACAGACCCCGCAGCACCGTGAAGTGGCTGACACAAGAGCACCAGCTTCTAACAGACCCGCAGCCACACCGTGAAGTGGGCTGACACAAAGAGCACCAGCTTCCTAACAGACCCCAGCCGAGGGCTGAGCACAAGACACTTCTAAAGACCCGAGCACCCGTGAAGTGGGCTGACACAAAGAGCACCAGCTTCCTAACAGACCCCCGCAGCCACACCGTGAAGTGGGCTGACACAAAGAGCACCAGCTTCCTAACAGACCCCCGCAGCCACACCGTGAAGTGGGCTGACACAAAGAGCACCAGCTTCCTAACAGACCCCCGCAGCCACACCGTGAAGTGGGCTGACACAAAGAGCACCAGCTTCCTAACAGACCCCGCAGCCACACCGTGTGAAGTGGGCTGACACAAAGAGCACCAGCTTCCTAACAGACCCCGCAGCCCACGTGAAGTGGGCTGACACAAGAGCACCAGCTTCCTAACAGACCCACCACCGTGAAGTGGCTGCACAAGACCCACTTCCTAACAGACCCAGCCACCTAGTGCTGCACAAGCACCAGCTCAACAACCCACCCACGACGGGCGACAAGGACGCTAAAGACCCCACACCTAAGTGGGCGACCAAGAACGCTAAAGCCCGCCCACCGAAGGGCTGAACAGGCACTCAAGACCCCCCACGGAGCGACACAAAGGCGCTTCCAAAGACCCCCAACACACGAAGTGGGCGACACAAGACCAGCTTCTAACAGACCCCAGCCCACCGTGAAGTGGGCTGACACAAAGCACCAGCTTCTAACAGACCCCAGCCCACCGTGAAGTGGGCTGACACAAAGAGCACCAGCTTCTAACAGACCCCGCAGCCCAGTGAAGTGGGCTGACACAAAGCACCACTTCCTAACAGACCCCCAGCCCACCGTGAAGTGGGTGACACAAACACCAGCCTACAGCCCCCACCACGAGGCTGACACAAAGAGCACCAGCTCCTAACAGACCCCCAGCCACACCGTGAAGGCTACCAAGCCCACTCCAGAGATGCAAAGCACCTAACACCCGCACCTATGGGCCAAGCACCGCTCCTAACAGACCCCCGTGAGTGGGCTGAACAAGCACAGCCTAACGCCCACCCTGAGTGGGACACAAGCACCTAACAGACCCCCAGTGAGTGGGACAGCACCAGCCCGACCCCAACCGGTGGGCTGACAAACCAGCTTCAACAGACCCCCCCACCGTGAAGTGGGCTGACAAGAGACCAGCTAACAACCCCGCAGCCACACCGTAGTGGCTGACACAAGACACCAGCTAACCCCACCCACGAGTGGGCTGACAAAACACCATTCCTAACAGACCCCACCACCCGTGAAGTGGGCTGCAAAACACCAGCTTCCTAACGACCCCCAGCCCACGTGAGTGGGGCACAAAAGCACCAGCTTCTAACAGACCCCCACCCGGATGGGACAACACCAGCTCAACAGCCCCCACCGAAGGGGACAGAGCCACAACACCAGCCCACAACCGAGCCCAAGACGCTCACAGACAGACACCGTTCAGCCCAGCACCAGTTGCGACCAACACACCTAACGACCCAGCACCCGTAGCCAGACACAGTCTAACACACACCACTCCAAAGGCGCACAAGCAGCTACAACAGCACCACCAAGGGCGACACAAGAAGCTTCAACAACCCCAGCCCACGAGCGACAAGGCGCTCCCAACAGAGCCACAGAAGCACACACCACTTCACGACCAAGCACCCGTAGCCCCAGCCCGTAGGCCAGAACCACTCCTAAGCCCACCACCGAGGCTGCCAACACCCCACAACCCACCAGTGAGTGGGCTGACAAGCACAGCTTCTAACGACCCCAGCCCCGTGAGGGTGAAAGCACCAGCTTCAACAGACCCCCACCACACCGTGAAGTGGGCTGACACAAAGCCCCTTCCTAACAGACCCCCGCCACCGTGAAGGGCGACACAAGCACCATCTACACCCCCCTGCGCGCCGAAGGGGCGCCAAGCACCCCCCAACCTGAGGGCACCAAGCGCTCCAAGACCCAGCTCCAAGACGCGCCACAAGGGGCGCAAAACCCCTCCACAACCTGACGCGAAAGGCACCACTCCACTCCACACCAAGGCACACAGAGGCTTCTAAAACCCAGCTCCAGAGGCTGCAACCCAGTTCCTAACACC
>WNWK01017270.1:0-42830 GCA_009830355.1 Cherax destructor | reverse complement strand
TATATCGGATCATTATTTAGTTGTAGCTACAGATAGAGTAAGAGGTAGATGGGACATAAGGAAAATGGCAACAGCAAGTAAGAGAGAGGTGAAAGTGTATAAACTAAGGGCTCCTAGGAGAAAGTTAGGGTGAGATATAAGCAACTTTTGGCAGAAAGGTGAGTAAATGCAAGTATGAATAGTGGGGGGTTGAAGAGGGTTGGGATTGTTTTAAAAATGCAGTATTAGAATGTGGGGCAGAAGTTTGTGGCTATAGGAGGGTGGGTGCAGGAGGAAAGAGGAGTGAGTGGTGGAATGAAGAAGTAAAGGGTGTGATAAAAGAGAAAAAGGTAGCTTATGAGAGGTTTTTACAAAACAGAAGTGTTGCAAAAAGAGCAGAGTATATGGAAAGTAAAAGAAAGGTGAAGAGAGTGGTGAGAGAGTGCAAAAGGAGAGCAGATGAAAGAGTGGGAGAGGCACAATCAAGATATTTTGCGGAAAATAAGAAAAAGTTTTGAAGTGAGATAAAAAAGTTAAGAAAGCCTAGGAAACGAATGGATTTGTCAGTTAAAAACAGAGTAGGGGAGTTAGTAGATGGGGAGCTGGAGGTATTGGGTAGATGGCGGGAATATTTTGAGGAATTTTTAAATGTCGATGAAGAAAGGGAGGCGGTAATTTCATGCACTGGTCAGGGAGGTATAACATCTTTTAGGAGTGAGGAAGAGCAGGATGTGAGTGTGGGGAGGTGTGTGGGGCTTTACGTAGAATGAAAGGGGTAAAGCAGCAGGAACTGACGGGATCATGACAGAAATGTTAAAAGCACGGGAGATATTGTGATGAAGTGGTTGGTATTTTTGTTTAACCCTTTGACTGTTTCGGTCATATATACGTCTTACGAGCCAATGTTTCCGACGTATTAATACGCATAAATTCTAGCGGCCTCAAATCAAGTGGGAGAATGCTGGTAGGCCCACATGTGAGAGAATGGGTCTCCATGGTCAGTGTGCGCAGTATAAAAAAAAATCGGGGCGCCAGTGGTGCATTGTGGGAAAGCCATTTCAGTAGTCCATGTTCAGCATGCCTAGCGGTAAGAAATATCTGACTCCCCAGCGAATCTGGGACTCTTCTCTTCCCCAGTGATAGCTCTAACACAGATGGAAGTGTCTCTGAAGATGAATTTTATGATTTTGAGGAGTTTGTGACCGAAAGCAATGCCCAGGATACCAGAAGGAAGGTAGAAAGAAAGGAATGAAGGAAGGAAGAAAGAGAGGAAGGAAAGAAGAGATGAAAGGAAGGAAGGAAGGAAGGAAAGAAGAGATGAGAGGAAGGAAGGAAAGAAGAGATGAGAGGAAGGAAGGAAGGAAGGAAGGAAAGAAGAGATGAGAGGAAGGAAGGAAGGAAGGAAGGAAAGAAGTAAGGAAGGAGGAAAGGAAGAAAGGAAGGAAGGAAAGAAGTAAGGAATTAGGAAAGGAAGAAAGGAAGGAACAAAAGAAGGAAGAAAGAAAGGAAGGAAGAAAGAAAGGAAGGAAGAAAGAAAGGAAGGAAGAAAGAAAGGAAGGCAGGAAGAAAGGAAGGCAGGAAGAAAGAGATGAAAGGAAGGAAGAAAGAAAAGAAGGAATGAAGGAAGGAAGAAAGGAAGCTAGGAAGGAAAGGAAGGAGGTTTTGGGGGAAGAAGACACAGGACTCCATTTGTGTTGACAGGCAGTGAGGGTGGTGAGTAATGGTATAATATGTCATTTTGACAGCTGCCTTACCCTGACTCAGCAAATTTAGATGCCCACCCACACCCACACACACGAGGAGAGGTTAAGGGAAATCGACCTGACGACACTGGAGGACAGTAGAGATAGGGGGGACATGATAACAACATATAAGATACTGAGAGGAATTGACAAAGTGGACAGAGACAGAATGTTCCAGAGATGGGACACAGCAACAAGGGGACACAGTTGGAAGTTGAAGACTCAGATGAATCACAGGGATGTTAGGAAGTATTTCTTCAGTCACAGAGTGGTCGGGAAGTGGAATAGTTTAGGAAGTGATGTAGTGGAGGCAGGTTCCATACATAGCTTTAAGAAGAGGTATGATAAAGCTCATGGCGCAGGGAGAGTGACCCAGTAGCGGCCAGTGAAGAGGCGGGGCCAGGAGCTATGAATCGACCCCTGCAACCACAACTAGGTGAGTACACACACACAGCTTAGAGCTTCCAAGTGCTAAAGGAAGTTGATGGAAAGTGTCCAGTCTTTATATATGTGTATATATATTATAGAACAATAGTAATACACAATTTTTTTTATTGTTGGTTTGTGTAAACAAGTTTTGTAAACAATATAATGATACTAATGTTTGTGCGATTGTTGTGTTGCATACAATGAGTGTATATATATATATACACTGCACCTTACTTTGGTCTCACAGGCCACATAAGTTACATGAGAAAATAAAATAGTGAAAAAAACAAGAAATCTTTGAAAGGAAGTAAACCAAAGTTTACCAGTGAGCGGCATTCACTGCTGTTGCCATACGCGGCTCATTTTTAGCCAACTTTACGCCTCTATATCTCCATAAGTACTCATCGCAAAAATTTTTTGGGGGGCTTTAAACAATCAGAAAAATAATCTTAACATTTTGATAAGAATTTTTTTTTTTTTTTAATATTTTGCATCACCAGGAGACACTTCAGGATTTGGGGTTGCGACAGTCAAAGGGTTAATAAATGTATGAAAGAGGGGAAGGTACCTAAGGATTGACAGAGAGCGTGTATAGTTCCTTTATATAAGAGGAAGGGTGACAAAAGAGATTGTAAAAATTATAGGGGAATAAGTTTACTGAGTATACCAGGTAAAGTGCACGGTAGGGTTATTATTGAAAGAATTAGAGGTAAGACAGAGGGTAGGATCGCAGATGAGCAAGGAGGCTTTAGAGTGGGTAGGGGATGTGAAGATCAAGTGTTTACATTGAAGCATATATGTGAACAGTATTTAGATAAAGGTAGGGAAGTTTTTATTGCATTTATGGATTTAGAAAAGTGGATAGGGGAGCAATGTGGCAAATGCTGCAAGTGTATGGAATAGGTAGTAAGTTACTGAATGCTGTAAAGAGTTTTTATAAGGATAGTGAGGCTCAGGTTAGGGTGAGTAGGAGAGAGGGAGATTACTTCCCGGTAAAAGTAGGTCTTAGACAGGGCTGTGTAATGTCACCATGGTTGTTTAATATATTTATAGATGGGGTTGTAAAAGAAGTAAATGCTAGGGTGCTTATGGGAGATTCTAAAGAATAGTTGCAGAGGTTAGTGGACGAGTTTGGGAGGGTGTGTAAAGGTAGAAAGTTGAAAGTGAACAAAGATAAGAGTAAGGTGATGAGGGTATCAAACTATTTAGATAAAGAAAAATTGAATATCACATTGGAGAGAGGGAGTATGGAAGAAGTGAATGTTTTCAGATATTTGGGAGTTGACTTGTCAGCAGATGGGTTTATGAAGGATGAGGTTAACCATTGAATTGATGAAAGTAAAAAGGTGAGTTGTGCATTGAGGTATCTGTGGAGACAAAAAGCGTTATCTATGGAGGCAAAGAAGGGAATGTATAAAAGTATAGTGGTACCAACACTCTTATATGGGTGTGAAGCTTGGGTTGTAAATGCTGCAGTGAGGAGGAGGCTGGAGGCAGTGGAGATGTCCTGTCTAAGGGCAATGTGTGGTGTAAATATTATGCAGAGAATTCGGAATGTGGAAATTAGGAGGAGGTGTGGAGTTACTAAAAGTATTAGTCAGAGAGCTGAAGAGGGGTTGTTGAGGTGGTTTGGTCATTTAGAGAGAATGGATCAAAGTAGAATGACTTGGAGAGCATATAAATCTGTAAGGGAAGAAAGGAGGGGTAGGGGTCGTCCTCGAAAAGGTTGGAGGGGGTAAAGGAGGTTTTGTGGGCGAGGGGCTTGGACTTCCAGCAAGCGTGTGTGAGCGTGTTAGATAGGAGTGAATGGAGACGAATGGTTTTTGGGACCCGACGAGCTGTTGGAGTGTGAGCAGGGTAATATTTAGTGAAGGGATTCAGGGAAACCGGTTATTGATTTAGCCGGACTTGAGTCCTGGAAATGGGAAGTACAATGCCTGCACTTTAAAGGAGGGGTCTGAGATAGTGACAGTTTGGAGGGACTATTCTAAACTGTAGTATCTGAGAGCCTCTGCAAAGACAGTGATTATGTATGAGTGAGGTGAAAGTGTTGAATGATGATGAAAGTATTTTCTTTTAGGGGATTTTCTTTCTTTTTGGGTCACCCTGCCTCGGTGGGAGATGGCCGACTTGGGGGAAAAAAAAAATAGAACATACAACACAGCATTGTGTGGGAAGTAAGTCTGGTAAAATATATACAAGTTGTAATTACAGAAACAGGACCCAAGAAAAATCATTTGTGAATTAAAACTAAATAAACCATGACCAAAATGTCTAAGCCTTACCGAACATGCAAATTCCAACCAAATATAGAAAAGAAATATGTAATGAATCCAATACCCACAAAAACCTTGTCATTAGCATACAGAACTGTAATTAATAATTTCACGTTACAGGGGCAGCTATGGGAAGGGTGTCCCATCTTCAGTGTAACATTTTGTCATATAACTATATAAAGCTTTAAGTGGTTGTAGCACATACATAAGTATTTTGGGGTCGAATTTGTCATAAGATATAAAATGATAGTCTATTTAAAACTTCCCCCCTCATTATCTCTAGACATGATTACACCTAATTACCTGTTATCAGTAATGTATGTATAATTACATGTTAGTCATAGATTTTTCACTGTAAATCGTATTTATATATTATCTTATATTGGTGCAGTGTTCCTCACATGTATGATCTGTTGCTCCTCTATAAACATGCACATCCAGAAGTCTACCCATCAGCCTTTTATCCACCAATACATAATCCAACAAACTACTGTTATTATTATTATTATTATTAATTTTTTTTCAACACATCAGCGATCTCCCAACAAGGCAGGGTGACTCAAAAAAAAAGAAAAACACTTTCACCATCATTCACACATAATCCCTGTCTTTGCAGAGGTGCTCAGATACGACAGTTTAGATGTCACTCCAAACAGCCAATATCCCAAACCTCTCCTTTAAATTGCAAGTATTGTACTTGCCACCTCCAGGACTCAAGTCCGGCTAACCGGTTTCCCTGAATCCCTTCACAAAATATTATCCTGCTCACACTTCAAAAGCTTGTCAGCTCCGAAAAACCATTCATCTCCATTCACTCCCATCTAAACAAGCTCACACATGCCTGCTACATGTCCAAGCCCCTTGTCCATAAAACCTCTTTTACCCCCTCCCTCCATCCTTTCCTAGGATGACCCCTACCCCTCCTTCCCTCCACTACAGATTTATAAATCCTCAAAGTCATCCTATTTTGCTCCATCCTCTCTAAATGACCAAACCACCTCAACAACCCCTCTTCAGCACTCTGAATAATACTTTTAGTAACTCCACTCCTCCCAATTTCCACACTACGAATTCTCTGCATAACATTTACACCACACATTGCCGACACGACATCTCCACTGCCTCCAGCCTCTTCCTTGCTGCAGCATTTACAACCCATGCTTCACACCCATGTAAGAGCGTCAGTACCACTACTCTCATACATTCCCTTTTTTGCCTCCATGGATAACATTTTTTTTTTTTTGTCTTCACAGATACCTCAATGCACCACTCACCCTTTTTCCTTTATCAATTCTATGGTTAACATTGTCTTTCATAAGCCCATCTGCTGACAAGTTTATTCCCAAATATCTGAACACATTCACTTCTTCCATACTCCATCCCTCCAAATGTGATATCCAATTTTTCTTTACCTAACTCATTTTAGAACAAAATCATTATTCTACCAAAAAAAAAAAAAAAGTTGTATTAAATGAATTCACTGTTTCTCAAATTTTCAATCCATGCTATTTATAGTTAATTTTACAAAATTATTGTTTAAGGCCTTATTATTTCATTGCTAGCTACAGTTGACGCCCCCCTCCCAGTTAATGACTTGACAGAGACTGAGAAAATGTTCATTAGGCAGAAAATATGTTAGTCAAATCCATTTCTTCCATAGACACCCAGGTTCTAACCTGAGATGTGACCCAGGACAGTAACATTCCATAGCATATTCCTATTACACTTGTGTTTTTTTCAGAAGACAATCTTAACTCTGTAAAGTACTGTAGTTTAACTATGTACAGTATTTAACTATGTACAGTATTTAACTATGTATAGCACTTAACTATGTACAATTATTCAAATTCAAATTATATTATTATTACAATCAAAACTAAGCGCTAAACCCACAAGGGCCATACAGCGCTGCAGGGTGAGATGTGCTAAAGATGAAATATGTGAAGATCAAAAACCACTAAGGGTTAGGAGTGTACATGAGGCAAAGTTAGCCAGGGTAGTGGGAAGTACTAAAGGGAAAATATAATTAAAGTCAGTGTAATAATACAGTTGCTGACAAAGTTAGAGAGGGAGTTTGCATTATTGGTGGGGCTGTTAGTGAGGACTTCAGACAGTGCAAGTGTGTTAACGTGGAGACAACGTTGGAATTATATTCTGCATGCCCGGTGATAGACAAGACAGTCTATTAAGAGACAGTGGATTGAAAACAGAATTTGACAGTTCTCACAGAGCAGTGCTGAGCATTTCTCCATGAGATACCCATGAGGAAGATGTGTGTGTCCAATATGTAGGCAACAGCCGAAAGGATAAAGTAAAACTAGCAGATCAAAAAATACACAATGGTAAATTTGGGACATAGTGAGAGAGGATAGTATAGTACGTAACTTTTCCTTACCTAGTAGTATATAAAAAAAAATTCAAGATAAAAAAAGTTCTAACTTAAAACTGGCACAGTACATGCTTCCTCATCTTCTCTTTATTCATACTTCTCATTAAATTCCTTTTTAGCAAAATCTTTCATTTCTTAAACAAAAAATCCATTTATTAAGTCATTCATTACTCATTGCCAAACAGATCTTACCTTAAGTCCTTTGGCTCTATTGATGGCACGGAGTGGCCTGAGAACACGGAGAACACGGAGGATCTTCACCACCGAAATAGCTCCGTCCCTGAAGGAGACACTTGCAAATTAGATTTTGATCAATTAAGAGATTGAAACCTCTTGGACACAACAGAAAAGGAAGCAATAACATTACAGATGAAGTAACAGAGGAGAAATAAAAGACTGAAGTGAAAACAATACAGAAAATACCATATACGTAAGATGAAATAAGTAAAAATTTTTAGAAAAAATGCTAAAATCATAAAATTATATTACTCTGATGAAGAAAATATCACCTTGTATATGACAAAACAGACATAGGAAAGATTTAAAAATGCAGTAAATGAGCACATGGTAACTAGGTACAAATCATAAAATAAAATATAAGTAAATTAGCACAAGAGAAAAAGTAATGTATGATAAGACTAGAGAAGTCAGTAACAAAAATGAATAATGAAACTGTGAAGAATTGGTCTCTTTTTATTTGTCTTGTGTAATAACAAAACCGGAAAACTATATTATTTATGTGGAAACAAATGAAGCAAAAAAGCAATTAAAAATTATATGCACATCTGACACCTCAGGATTCACAAATCTCAGGATATTGTGGTACAAACAAGAGCACAGCCCAGAGAAATGAATGTACATGTAATCTAGATGAGTCTGGGTCATTCTACCAGCAAACATAAGGAAGATGGGGCATTTCCTTCATTGTAAGATATTTTTTTCCCTTGTGTTGTTTTAAAATTAGAGTATATATCAAAGTTCTTGGAGAGAGATTACAATATACAATATGTACAAGAGGCCCCTTCTGTATATGAGACCTTTCTAATTAAAGCATTCAGAAAAGCATACAGCATTTTCTTCATAACAGAGTGCATGGTAATATTTACGGTGTTTGCAAACCTTACAAATCAAGTATATAGCACAACTTAAAAGCTTGCAACTTTCCATATGTTTTGACCTTCCAACAACAGCAAAATATCAACTTTAGCTTCTCACAAAGTTCCAAATTTGAGAGATCCAAATTTTTATATGACTGTTTTGTCATAGCCCTGCTTAGGATGCTATGATGGCTTGTAAGTGCTGCTGAGAACATATGTTGGATATTTTATAGCCTTTTAACATTATGGATCATAATATACCATCAGCATATCCTCTTAAGATAATGAAATGCTTGATATGGAAAAGCATGCCAAACCAAATATTCAGCATAAAGTGAATTCACTGCAGTGTTCAGAGAATTTCATGTAATATTTGTTTTTCCAACAAACCAGCCATATCCCACCAAGGCAGGGTGACCCAAAAAAATGAGAAACAAAAGTTTTTCTTTCTAAATTTAGTAATTTATACAGGAGAAGGGGTTACTAGCCCCTTGATCCCAGCAATGTATTAAAATATATCCAGACAAAATATAACACTAGTTTAACAAATGCTTTACCTATTTGTAGTTACACAAGTAGAGCTATGCTCATTGAATCCTGACTTCAGTGTTTACTATGTAGTGTAGTTGCAACACATACTACCACTTTCCAATCCCATCCAAGCAATGTACCACTTTATTTTTAAAGAAATGTTTTCTTACATCTTTCTAGCAACACATTTTCTTCACTTTAACTGTGGCCACTTGTTCTTGTTGCAGCTTTTTATGAGGTTTTATGTGGATAAGCTGTGTCTTGTCTTTATTTACATGTTTTAATAATTACACACCAACCAGTAATTACCTAGTACAGTGGACCCTCGGTTAACGAAATTAATCCGGTCCAGGAGCTATTACTTAATCTGAATCTTTCGTAATCCGAAGCCTTATTTCCCATAAGAAATAATGTAAATACAATTAATCCGTTCCACAAAAAAATATTCACCAAAAATAAAATATAAATAGCATTTACATACCTTTATTGAAGAGACTTGCAGGCATCTGGAGGATAGGGAGGATTACAGGGGCATGAATGCTACACTCCCTGCATGCCTTCTACACTCCCTGCATGCCTGCTACACTCCCTGCATGAATGCTACACTCCCTGCATGAATGCTACACTCCCTGCATGAATGCTACACTCCCTGCATGCCTGCTACACTCCCTGCATGCCTGCTACACTCCCTGCATGCCTGCTACACTCCCTGCATGAATGCTACACTCCTTGCATGCCTGCTACACTCCCTGCATGAATGCTACACTCCCTGCATGAATGCTACACTCCCTGCATGAATGCTACACTCCCTGCATGAATGCTACACTCCCTGCATGAATGCTACACTCATTGCAAGAATGCTACACTCCCTGCATGAATGCTACCACAGGGGTGCCACTAGGAAGCTTCTTTGGACCCATGGTGACTTATTTCACAGTGACAATCACTAAACCACCAAAAAAGACACCAAATATATTGTGAATCTTTGAAAGAGCGCGCTAGGTAATGTTCTCAAAATGGTAAACAACGCTTCACTGGCGTCCTGCGCTTGCACGGAGCAGGCGGACACGTCTAATACCTTTCGCTAACCGAGGAATTTTTCGCTAACTGATTACAAAAAAAAGCTTTCGTTTTTCGAAGCTTTCGTTAAAGGAACCTTTCATAAACTGAGGGTCCACTGTATTCTAATTTTGGTGTAATGAACGTTAAATTTTTTTTTGATCATTTCACCATCCTTACAGCTTCAGGCTGTGTTAAAGTTTACTAATGTAGCAAATTGTTTCTTCCTCAATCATTTATGTAAGCTTCTTATGGCAATTTTTTTTTTATTTTTACTTTTAGATTGTTCTTCTCTATCTTTTTTGCCAACATTTTTTTAATATTTTATCACAATCTTTATTCTCAATGTGGTCTGTCTCTATTTTTTCCCATTTAATTATAATTATTATATTATAATCAAAAGAAGCACTAAACCACAAGGGTTATACAGCGCGGCAGTACAGGACAGGATGCAGGGAGAATGGATTGTAAGAGGGAGATAGATGATTAGTAGGGTATGGAGTGCAGCAGGGCAGTGGATAGTGCAGGGATAGAGGGTAGCAAAAGATCGAGGTAGAAGGGACTGAGGGGGGTGCTAAAGGTATAATCTTCAGAGTTTGTGTAGTAAGTCAGTTTCTGTCAAAAATTCAACGAGAGAGTCAGGATTAAAGGAGGGTCCATCAGCAAGAAGGGAAGGTAGAGAAAGGGCAGCAGAGCGAAGACGCCGTTGGTAAATCCTGCGTGCTCGTTGATATAGTGGGCAGTCCAACAGAATATGTCGAACAGACACAGGAACCTGACAGTGCTCACAGAGAGGGGCAGGGAGCCTCTCCATGAGATACCTGTGAGTAAGACGACTGTGGCTGATGCAAAGACAGGAGAGTGTAGTCTCCCAACCTCGACATTGGTGACAAGAAGAAGGCCAGAAACCTATCCTCTGTTTAATGGAATGAAGTTTGTTATTTAGCAGGTCAGACCAGCGTTGTTGCCAACGGGTGACAAGGTGGGTAACAATGACCGCAAAATAGTCCGTAAAAGGAACACCTCTATATGAAACTGGAAGGTCATGTACTGCTGACAACGCAGCAGTGTCTGCCTGTTCAATGCCCTGTACGTCAACATGACCAGGGACCCAACAAAAAACAATATCTTTGAGCTTGCTAGAGATATGGCGTAACCAAAGTTGGATACGAAGAACTAGGGGGTGAGGTGTATCAATTTTACGGATAGCCTGTAAAGCACTAAGGGAGTCTCAAACGACCACAAATGGTGACACAGGCATAGATGCAATACGGATAAGTGCCACAAGAATGGCATACAATTCAGCCGTAAATATGCTAGCCGAGGGTAATAGATGCCCTCGCACGACGCTGTCCGGAAACACTGCTGCGAATCAGACGCCGTCAGATGACTTTGAACCATCGGTGTATACTGCGATGGCATGGGAATGAGAACGGAAGTGGTCTAGAAAAAAAGAGCGAGAAGCCGCCGTAGGTAGTTGGGCTTTTGCGCAAGGTAGAGGAATAGAACAGACACGGACAGCAGGAACTTCCCAAGGGGGTAGGGGAAAGGGAGATGTCACATGAACGTATAAAGGTGGTAGCTGAAGGGAAGACAAGAGTGAATGTAGACGAAGGGAAAAGGGACGAAGTAAACAGGGGCGACGGACAAATAAAAGAGCGCCTACTAACATCTGTGACAATCCTATACATGGAAGGATTGCGGAGGTCATGGGAGCGAACATAATAGCAAATGTAATGTGCTTCACGACGATCGGACAAGGATGGAATGTTCGCTTCTACATAGAGGCTCTCAACCAGAGAAGAACGAAATGCACCAAGGCATAAACGCAATCCCTGGTGATGTATAGGATTAAGGCTAGAAAGAGTAGCAGTGGAGGCCGCCGAATATATCTGGTCACCATAATCTAGTTTCGATAAAATTAGGGCTGAATGTAGGCGGAGGAGAGTGCTACAATCAGCCCCCCCATGAAAGATGTGCGAGGGTTTTTAGGAGGTTCAGCCGGCTATGACAAGTTGCCTTCAGAGAGGTAATGTGAGGTTTCCAGGACAATCGACGGTCAAACAGGAGGCTGAGAAACCTGACTATCATGTTCTGGGATACGTGAGCCGTATAGGTACAACGGATGATCAGAGACCACTGAACGTCTAGTAAACGTAATTTGATGAGTTTTGCCACTAGAAAATTTAAACCCGTGCGTGGTGGCCCAATCGGAAACCCAGTTGATAGCATGCTGGAGGGAAACTGCAATGAGGTGGCAGTCAGCACCCACACAAGCTATAGCAAAGTCATCCAAATAAAGTGACGACCAAATATTGGATGGGAGAACAGATGCCAGATTATTTATAGCAAGCAGAAAGAGTGTTGTGCTCAGAACACAACCTTGGGGGACAACTTCAGCTTGGACAAATTCTGGGGAAAGCTCATTACCAACTCAGACATGGAAATGTCTTTCAGTTAAGAAGGCCTTAAGGAAAAATGATAGTTTGCCTCGGAGTCCTAAGGAGTGGGCCTGGGCCAAGATATTATACCTCCACGTTGTGTCATAAGCCTTCTCCAGGTCAAAAAAGATGGCGATAACCGAGTAGCTATTAGAAAAGGCATTTCGAATATACGTATCCAAGCGCAGTAAGGGGTCAATGGCAGAACGGCCCTTACGAAAGCCATATTGACTAGTGGAGAGACTATTGTGCGTCTCTAAATACCACATCAAACGATATTAACTAGACGTTCCCTCACCATGCAAACTGCACTGGTAAGAGCGATGGAATGGTAGTGGGAAGTATCAAGTCCCATAGTACCCAGTTTGCGAAAAGGGAGAACAATAGCAGACTTCCACAGCTGGGGAAGAACTCCTTGCGACCATATAAGATTAAAGAGTCGTAAGAGGACAGTAAGAGCAGAATGATGTAAATGCTGTAGCATACGAATATGTATGCCGTCTGGCCCAGCTGCCGATGATCGGCAAGCAGTGTGTGTTGCCTCCAGTTCTTGAAGGGTAAAAGGCACATTATAAGATTCTTCTCTGAGAGAAGAAAAATCTAAGGGCTTTAACTCGCTGGCAGACTTAGAAAAAAGGAACGAGGGGCATAGATGGAGCCCCTGAGAAATGTGGACCAGATGAAAACCAATTTCAGTGGCAACAGCAAGAGGGTGTGCTATATCGACACCGGCAACCTGAAGAACAGGAGCAGGGTCGGGGGAGAATTTACCACTCAATTTCCACACTTTCTTCCAGACTGAACTCATTGAGAAAGCCGAAGTGACAGTAGAAACGTAATCTCGCCAGCAAGTGCGTTTAGCTCTCTTCTGCTTAAAATCAAGGAGTCTCTCTGTGGTTCTGTTATACCGATACCTGCCCCACGCAGCGCGTTTCAAACGTACTGCCAGAGCACAAGCAGGAGACCACCAAGGCACGCACTTCTGAGAATGCTTGCCCGAGGTTTGGGGGATAGAATGTGAAGATGCTGTGAAGACGGAGGACGAAAAGAGATGTAAAACCTCATCAATGGAGGACGAGGAAGGAACCTCTTGAAAGGCAGTAAGATGTGCGTAAAGGTCCCATTTTGCCCGGTCAAATTGCCAGCGTGGGCTACGAGGAGGTGGAAAATACAAAGTTGACTTAAGGATGATTGGGAAATGATCGGTGTCATGTAAGTCTGGGAGGACAGACCAGGTGAAGTCAAGGACAGTTGAGGAAGAGCAGATGGAGAGATCGATGCAGGAGAAAGAATGAGTTCGAGGATCAAAATGGGTAGGAGTACCCGTATTTAAAACATGGAGGGGGAGAGAAGCAAGAAATGCCTCCAAATGAACGCCATGGGAGTCACAGTGCGACCCTCCCCAGAGAAAATGATGTGCATTAAAATCGCCAAGTAATAGAAGGGGTGGCGGCATGGAAGAAACCAGAAAATCAACATCTGGGATAGACAATACCTGCGAAGTGGAGAGATATAAAGAACAGAGTGTATACCACTTATTCAAGTGGATACGGGCTGCGGTGTACTAAAGAGAAGAATGAACATAGAGCTGACGGTATGGAACACCAGTGTGTATAAGAAGAGCACTTTTGTTAAAGGTTGCATCAGAAAAAGGATCCGATGAATACAACAAATCATAGCCTGAAAAGGGCCGGATAACAGCGGATTGTAATTTGGGTTCTTGCAAACAGACCCCAACAGGGTAAAACTGGGAGAGCAACACCTGAAGCTCACCCCGGTTACCCCTGAGGCCTCGGATATTCCACTGCAAATAAGCCATGATTTATAGAGAAAGATAGAAGTCGAAGTTAGAGGTATCTATGGACTAGGGTTAGAAAAGTCCACGTGTGGAGGCAGCGGAAGACTCGAAATCAGAGAAGGAGTGGGACGCTGTGAAGGAAGGAGAGGTGTAGACGGAGAAGAGAGAGGAGGAGGAACCGAAGGTGGAGCAGTGTCCATCCACGTTCCAGACTCTGCAATAAATTCTGCGATAACTTCCAGATTTTCGGAAGACAAAGGTGCAGAATGTGGGACTACATTAGAAATGGAAGGAGAGTAAGCAACCATCGGGGAGACTATAGACTGTACTAAAATAGAGGGCGAGGAGATAGAAGAGGAAACTGTCGAAAGGGCTTGGGAGGGGACAGGAGTGGAAGTGGCCTGGGGAGGGACAGTCAAGGAAGGAACTTGGGAGGGGACAGGGGATGAAGATATTGTATGAGGAGGAGGATGAACCTCCACACACGTTACAGAACTAGTCGGAGGCGAAGAACCCGGCAATGGGGATTTTTTGCCGGACTTATGAGAAGAAGGGGGGCGCTGAGACTTAGGTGGTGGAAGAAAGCATGTAGACACAGAACAGAACAGAACAGTATGGGATGCCGAGGTAGGGACCTCGGAGCCAAGAACAGCAAAAGGATTCGAGACAGGGGTGACTGAAGATGCTGTAACCACAGAAGCCGTGGAAGTTGGGACCCCAGAAGTGGGGCGACGTTTAGCAATGCGAGAATAGGAAACACGGGGAAGTCTCCCTTGAAGGCGTAGATGAGAGATGGCCATAGCATATGAGAAGCCTTCCGCCTCTTTGAGTCAACAGATTTCCCGCTCATTTAGGTAAACCTGACAACGGCGAGAGTACAATGGATGTGCCTCATGACAGTTAAGGCAAGAGGGAGGTAGATTACAAGAAGGACTAGCATGGTCGTCGGCACCACAGACTGGGCATTCGGCCATGGACCTGCAATATTTCGCTGGATGACCAAAACGCCAGCAGTTTCTACACTTTTGCATTGTAGGGGTCACCTTTCGAACTTGCAAACGTTGACCTGCAATGTAAACCAAAGGTGGTAGTTCACAGCAGTCAAATGTTAAACGAGCCATATTGCAAGGATAACGTCTTCGCTTATTGGCAGGGAGGACAAAAGTGTCAACTTTAAGGATAGGGAGTTCTTGGAGCTCAAGCTGCTCCAAAATGTCATCACCACATGTCTGGAAATTCCGTTGGACAATGGTGTGGGGTAAAAAGACTGTACCACTACAAGAATTGAGTGAATGATGTTTGTAAATAGTGATAGGAATAGTACTTATTGTCTTAAGGAGAGAAAGATCGCGAGCTTGGCCAGCATTCTGGACTGTGATGATGAGAGCATGAAATGAGATATCTTTACCTATGTGGCATAGGAGAGCTTTACCAATACTATGATCAGAAAGATAGGTATTAGGAGAGGTCGGTCGTAGTGTAAAAAACTTTGTCCATTGAGTAGTGTGAAACAGAGCATTTAAGGGGAGTGCGTGACGAGCTGGTCGTTTCTGAGATGAATGAGCAGGAAGTGTCGATTCGTCATGTAAGGGTCTTGGTCATTTGAATGAGGGACCAGAGGCGGTCCGACGTGTGACGGCGGGCAATTCGAAAATTGCTGCACCGTTAAGGGAGAAGCCGGAATCAAAGTCAGAGAATAGTGAAGGTCAGACGTATCGAAAGGGCCAGTCGGAACCCCGGTACCTGAAGCAGGTGACGAACTGGCACCAGCAAGAGGTACAGGGGTATTAGAGTTGTCCGTAGAGTTGTCCATTTACGAGGTAGGGTCAGAACTAGGTGCGGTATCACGAAGGGGCCCGGGGGTAGGTTCACGAATTAGGGCATCCATGGTTAGGTTACTTCTTTTTGTTTTTAAGAAAAAAAAAGAAAGAAAATAAAAATAAAAAAAAAGAATAAAAAAGGGGGAAACATGGAGGAATAGCTCCTAGGAGGAATGAAAGGGGCGTAAATCCCCCTCCGCGACCAAGAGGACCTCAACACCGCAAGTAGTGCAGATGCTGCATGGAACCCGTGCCATACCCTACCCTTCATGCCAGTAAACCAGCAATCTGGGATAGCAACCTCATATCCACCGAGCCACCTCGGCGGACAAAAGAGAGGGCGGCTGGATATCCGCCACAAAGCATACTGCCTTTGGCCACCACCCCCGGAATCCGAAAGGTGGCCTCCAGAGATACACCCGTCGCCCGAAAGATACCCAAGGCCACCCCCCCGGGAGACCGGAGAGGGATCGGGACATCCCCAGGCGATCCAGATTCCACGGCAAACTACACCACCGCCAAGAACCTCAATGAAATGGGATTGGATCACAGTACCCTTCCCTCTACCTAGGAACTAGTATGCCTGTGGAGAGAACTCCCAGGGTAAAAATGGGAAGGAAATAAGGGAGGGATGAGGAGGAGGAGGAAAGGGAAAAGGGAGGATGGGGAAGATGGGAAAGGGGAGGGGGGATTGGGGGGTAATTAGGTTCGGTCTGAGGAAGAAGACCAAGAGGTCCAATTCCTCAGACCGATAGCCTCTTTACCGCGACAAGGAGCCCCCCTTAAAGAGGATTTAATTACAAGAAATTTCATCACCCATCTGTCTCTATTTGCTTAATGTATCAGTCTTATGTCATGAGATAATGGCCAAGAAGAATTAAGATGTTTTGTACTGAAAGAGTATGAGAGAAAGGTGTATCTGAAAGAAAAAATACCACTAAATTTGATGAACCAAGTTTTATATGAGTGGTTTAGAAAAAGAGGGGCAAAGGAATGAACTAAAGTGATATTTGATTTATATATATTAACTTGCAGGATAAGAGCTGTTATCCTACCTCAGCTTATTTCAAAGGCCAGACCTGTCTCAAAAAACTA
This sequence comes from Cherax destructor, assembly GCA_009830355.1. Taxonomy (NCBI): domain Eukaryota; kingdom Metazoa; phylum Arthropoda; class Malacostraca; order Decapoda; family Parastacidae; genus Cherax; species Cherax destructor. Next base: position 26,174 of record WNWK01017270.1, on the reverse strand, counting down.
TCACCCCAGAATACAGCACACAAACGGTTGACTAATACCTAGGTACCTATTTATTGCTAGGTGAAAAGAAGCATCATACTTCTCGCCCAAACTGGGAACATAATCCACGACCTTTTCATCATGAACCAGATGCTCAAAGGCTGAGCTACAGGACAGTTTTTCACCAAAGAATTAATATTAAGCCCATTAACTTTTTTGTTTATTTTTTATCATTTGTTCTGTGATGGCCTTTTCTATTTGACAACATTGGCAATCTGACAGGCTATTCCAGAGATATTTCAGAATTTTTAATCTACGCTATAGCACATCTCAATCCTTAGATATGAAAAGAATTTTATGTACGTTCTGTTCGGTAAATTCTGGAGGCATACAGAGCAGTGAAAAGTAAGTGACAAAATACTATGCTAAAGAAAAAAAACTGATCTTATGGTTGGATTAGGAACCTCATTGGAAAGTTTGATACAGGTATGACATTGGGTGAAATAATGAAGTGGAATAGAAATTTGCTTATAGGGCCCAGTAAAATATATTTTTTTTATAATCTACACCTAAATAAAAAGTGAGAAACCATTTGGATGGAAAACTGAAACCCAGGTGAAGAGAGATCTATATATTTCTGCCCCAGTCAAAGGCCTTTGGCAGGCTTTAACCAATGTTAAAATATACAGATCCCTTATACCAGTGTTTCAATTTCTGTCCAAATGGTTTCTTATTTTTCATCAGTCAATGTTTATGACACTATTCCAAGCACACCTAAATAAACATAGATGAAACTTTATCGATCTTAAGGGTTTCACATTATAGTAGAGCATCAGTCATCAGGGACTGGCACTACTGCAATTCCTTTGATCAAGAGCCTTCTTACCAGCATGAAGGAACCTTCCTTAAGGGGTTTGTAAGTGGAGACAAACCATATGAATTATTAAATCAACCACATATTACTTTAGTATATTGTGTATATTTCTACTGTACTGTGATGCTTCTATATATACTGTATATTACTGAATTTTAGTAGTTTGCAAAGATCACTAGTTTATAATGACTAGTAGTCCTAAATGATTAGTAATCCACAATGATCAGTAGTTTTCAATGATTAGTATATTCACAAAGGCTGTAATGATCAGCAACACTTGACTGATAGTAGCAATGACAAGTAATCTTCAGTAACTGATACCTCACAAAGATCAGTAATCCAAATATGGCTTGCTCCCAAACCTTCCCAATTACTAATGCTCTACTGTATTTCAATATTATACTAGACTTATTAAAAAAACATATATAATAATACTCTATTAACTAACATTAGCCAAAATTGCTATCAAAATGTTAAATATTTTGCTAAGTGATATATCTCACCTGATTTATAAATAACCAAGGACTGAAATCAGGAACAACAACAATGATATACATGGCATGAGTAAAGAAAAACTAGGTCATTAATGAAAATATAAACCAGAAAAAAACAGAGGAATTTTCTTCACTCAAGCCATCAGATATCTTTAATTAAACCTGTGGTTACATGGTTAATATTTATCAAATTTTTAGATAATCTGAGTCATGCAGTTTAGTTTATACTATGTATTAAATATAAGTTATCATCTATGCAAATTAGGATATTGTAAAAAAGTTTTGTTAAGTGTGGCATAATATCTACTGTTAGCATATGCATTTAGTGAAACTAAATATAGCATTGCAAGATTTAATGGCTAAATATCACTAAAGCAAAGTGATAAATAAATATTATACTCCAGATATGCATAAGTTACCTGACACTCCATGAAAAAATTCCATAGAAACAAAGAAACAAGTTGCACAACAAGATGGGATAGTTTCACTGTATACACCTTTATCAAGTCACAATAAAGTGCTAGGTAAAGCAAAAGACTGTTCCAATAAAAGCTTGTTCTGCAACTTGTGTCTTTGTCTTCACACCTGTACTTAATACACTATCTCATCCAATAAATAGTCCTTTACTTCTTAAGGCAAACACACTACAAGAATTGTAGAGATGCTAAAAAATTAAGTTGTAAAGATGTTCTGATAAAATAAGTTTTTTCACCTTGGTAACTTTGCATTTCATAATACTGTAAATATGTGAAACATAATTATTAAAAAAGTACTATCTCCAATGATTTTATCAGACCACATACTGTACCTATTGCACTGCAATTTAGACATGCATAAACAATTAAACTATGAGACATGGTGAAAAAAAAATTCTGCGTAAAATTTAAATTCTGCAGCTTTATTACAGTTGAGTGTGACACGCGCAAAAAATGCAGAGGCTGCGAAGATTTTGACAACATGATTCGATGAGTGAGATACAACAACTACGAAGGCAATATGAGGCAACAATACCAACTATATTAATTTTTCTACTATTTAAGGGGCTAATATTATAATTATACAGAGAATACATCAGAATAAAGTAAATGCATATGTGCACTATAAAGACTGCTATTTTAAAAAATGCTAGTCATATAAAACTAAGTTGGCATTAAGAAGCAAAAATATATGAGAAATGCATGATTTTATGACTCCTTAACTGTGCTCATTAATAACCTCTTTTATCTTAGTTTGTATTCCATTATTATGAAAAGTTTCCACTTGTGATCCTTTTCATTATATGAAATTAATAAATATAGTGCTAAACAATGCTTAGCAATTTATTTAGTCAAAGAGCCAAAATACAGTAATTCATAATCACATGATGAAACACATATGGATCTGCATAATTACCTAATTTAATGAGAATAATGATGAATACTGCACATCACCATGAGCATGTATCAACCTATTTTATTATTATAGTCATAAGGAAGTATTAAACCCATAAGGGTCATAATACTAGGACATGGGAAGTAATTCTGTGTAACCCAAGGAAGGAGAGAGGGTAACTCCAGTTCCTTTGTTCAGGTGCCCTTCACCCTGAACCATCCTTGAAGGGGTATTAACCCACTGTTGAATACAGACCTTCCTTGTGTGCCTTCAAAACTTCTTGTCTACCACCTTACCTGCTCATTAAATTCTTACTTTTAGCTTCATTTCATCTGCCCATCACATAGCTGGCTTTTTCTCTGACATCTTATCTCATGGAATTCACTGATGTATTTTCATAGTCCAATATCCATGTGCTCTTGGCCACATGTCTTGTTCACTGCTACAGTACTGTAGCTCACAAAATTTTATAATAAATTATCACACAATATTTTCTGTCATGTAAGATGCACTGGCATGTCAAGATTCACCTTCACCTTGACTTCAGGAATTTTTGGGGTAACAAAACTGTTTTGGTGCATACAGTATCATATATCGATTTACTCTTTAGTGTTACTACCATTATGAGATCCATGATAAATACTTTTTTAAAGTGATCTCTGGGAAAATATATTTTAAAATAAAATCTGTCACGAAATATACTCTATTTCAGTGTATATGATACAAAGTATATTCTATTAATATGTGGAACAGCTGTTGAAATAGTGTAAATGTATGAAAGAAAGAGATATTTAAATTATTATTGAAAGCAAATAATTTTTATTTCTAAAAATAAAATGAAAGTTTTTGTGAAGTATGAAGTTCAAAATTGTAATAATAAAAAACAGCTCTAATCACAGGAAGGCCACGTGTATTCATCAACCTCTTTTTGGTATTCCACGTTTTCATTGGTTTTCAATTGTCATTGTTCATTTTGTTCAATGCCTTTTCTGCTTTTCCACACAACAGCTGCATAAGGAAAGGGCGATTGTCGCCATATTTTAAGGTAAGTATTTTATGTACTGTGTATTTGTTTTACCTAGCTGCATTAAGCATTTAATACATGAAAAAATGCTCAATGTTAGTTTCCTTAAGATAATCTCAATTCCATATTATCATTCAAGAATCTTAACACCTATAACAATCTAATATCTAATATCATTATATAATAATTTAAACAGTAAAATTTCATCATATTGTAATTTTGAAAATATTTTTTAACTAGAATAAACTCAATAAATTTCTCTAATATTAAGTACATAGTTTTTAAGGACTAGAATAAGCTGCCCCTAATGCCATGGCATGTCAGTGGCTCTCCTTGCACTCAATTTACATTGTAACTACCGATACCTATGTAATCTGCAATGAAATAAAATTTGTTTGTTTGTTTTGTTTGTTTGAAAGTGTAAACACGTTATCAGGCATTGTAGATTCATGTGATATTAAAAAAAAAAAAAACACTTGTTTACACTTGCTGGCGATTTTCACTTATCACCGAGGGTTGGGAACCAAACAGCCATAAAAACAGGGCCCTCCTGTATGTCATTCCCATTCATCTTGCTGGTATATCATGTTAATGTTACTTTTAAGTTGCTAAAATTTTGCATCAGTTGTAAATGGTGAAGAATGTTAGACAGAACTCTAGGCTTTCTTTTAAGGTTTCAAAATTTTTTTTTTGTCTACATAGTATAAGTTGCTAGATATAGCACAACTGTAACAGATAATATGAAAGGAAGGTAATAGGTCAATATAAACATAAGAAAACTTTTCCTTAGTAATAACTTTGATTGCATTAGATGCAGTGAATTTTAGCACTTTTTTTTCTAAAATGCATCTTATGTGGCACAAAATATGGTAAATACATATGTACTGTGTTAATTGAAATAGTTTCTTTTCCTATTTCTTTATGCCTATCATACAGATTTCCATAGTTTTATGATGTTCAGAATTTTTTTAACATTACAGTAAAGCTTATTAACTAAAAAAATTTGGCTACCTCATATTAGTAATAGAGTAAAATATTGAATATTTGAAATTTACCACTCTTTACCTGTCTAGACTAAGTAGTCTTTAAGTAATAGGTTAAATCTGCCCGAAATGCTCCGGCACGATAGTGGCTTTCTTTGTACCAATCAAATTATGAAATGCAAACACACATTGTAACCTTTGCAAAGAAATAAACTTTTGTTTTGTTTTGTTTTGTATTACAATACTCTACACTCTGCATTTACAAGCTTTTTATTTTCCCGGCAAAAAGGAGCATCTTCTCAAAATATGATTGAGCCTCCTATTGGTACTTCTAATTTCACAAAACTCATTTTGGTTATGGAAGGTTGAATTAGCTACCTTAACCCTTAAACTGTCCACACGTAGATATACGTTCACGCGCGTAGCTGACCGAACGTACATCTACATTTTATTTTACATTCGTTCAAATTTAGTGCGATAGCCCTGAGTCGCCTAGACATGAGAGAATGGGTCTTCGCCCTCAGTGTGCGCAGTATTAAAAAAATTGGGGACCACTTAGTACCTTGTGGGAGCACCAATTCGATTGAGTGCCAGCTAGAGCAAATAGTGTGGCAAACACCAGGGATTCAATGATGTTATGTCGCATTAACACTCCCCTTATAAGAGGAAAGTAAAACTAGGTTAGATAAATACATGAGTGACTGTGCGTGGGTGAGAGTTGGACCTGACAAGCTTGTGCTACTATGTCTGATGCCATGCTCCTTCCTTCAGAGGATGTGACCTGACTAGGTGGGTCATGGACCTGCCTTGCATGGACCAGTAGGCCTGCTGCAGTGTTCCTTCTTTCTTATGTTCTTATGTATTCGGCAGGCTGGCTGGCTTTGGCTCTCTCTCTATCTGTCTATAACTCTATCTGTCCATATCTTTGTCTGTCTATATCTTTGTCTGTCTATATCTTTATCTGTCTATATCTTTATCTGTCTATATCTTTATCTGTCTATCTTTATCTGTCTATATCTGTCTATAGGTGGTTTGGTCATTTAGAGAGAATGGATCAAAGTAGAATGACTTGGAGAGCGTATAAATCTGTAGGGGAAGGAAGGCGGGGTAGGGGTCGTCCTAGAAAAGGTTGGAGGAAGGGTAAAGGAGGTTTTGTGGGCGAGGGCTTGGACTTCCAGCAAGCATGTGTGAGCGTGTTAGATAGGAGTGAATGGAGACGAATGGTTTTTGGGACATGACGATCTGTTGGAGTGTGAGCAGGGTAACATTGTGTGAAGGGATTCAGGGAAACCAGTTAATTGATTTAGTTGGGGGTCTGAGATAGTGACAGCTGGGAGGGACTTTTCTCAGCTGTCGTATCTGAGCTCCTCTGCAAAGACAGTGATTATGTATGAGTGTGGTGAAAGTGTTGAATGATGATGAAAGTTTTTTCTTTTTGGGGATTTTCTTTCTTTTTGGGTCACCCTGCCTCGGTGGGAGACGGCCGACTTGTTGAAAAAAAAAAAAAAAAAATCTTTATCTGTCTATATCTTTGTCTGTCTATATATCTATCTATATCTATATGTCCTATATCTCTGTCTCTCTCTCACATGTACACATAAGTACAGTTATTATACATAGTGTAAATTACCTAGGATAACCCAAAAATTCCGGCAAAATGTTATACAATGCTTGTAGATATAATACATAATAGGCATGGAAACCCCTGGCAAGTAATACGCATCGTCACTTCTGCATCGTGTATAATACCTGTTGGCTTACGAGACACACTCTGAGACTGAGACAAGCAGACAGAAAGACATACACAGGCAGACAGATAAGCAGAGTTAGACAGACATAAGCAGAGCTAGACAAACAGACAGATAGATAGATAGACAGACAGATACAGACAGAGATACAGAGATACAGACAGAAAGATACAGAGATACAGACAGAGAGATACAGACAGACAGATACAGACAGACAGATACAGACAGACAGATAGACAGACAGACAGATAGACAGACAGACATATAGATAGACAGACAGACAGATAGACAGACAGACAGACAGATATTGAAAAAGGGAGGGTTCCCTCCAGAACTGCTGACATTTATCAAATGTCACTGGGCTGTCAAGAGTTATCTGACACTTGTCAACACACCATTCTTCAAGGAGTTTCATATACTCCAGGCACACAGGCAGACAGAAAGACAGATAAGCAGAGCTAGATAGATAGACAGACAGATACAGACAGATAGACAGACAGATACAGACAGATAGACAGACAGATAGATAGACAAGATAGATAGATACAGACAGATAGACAGACAGTTAGGTAGACAGATAGACAGACAGATAGGTAGACAGACAGACAGACAGACAGACAGAGTGAAAAAGCAAGGGTTCCCTGCACACATTCATTCATCAATGTCACTGCCTTATCAGTAGTTATCTGGCCATTGTCATAACACCATTCTTCAAGGAGTTTCATATATACTCCAGGATGTCTAAAACATTGCTGGGACCTATAAATACTTCATATATATTTATAGACTATAGTAAATGACCAAGGCAGGTGAAACTGTTCACCTGTTGGTGTGATTGTGACAATTTGAGTACTATTTCAGTACATAATATTAGTGTTAGAACAAAGAATGGCTATGAAATCACAAGAACTATTGTAAATTGTAATTATCAGAACATAAAAATTATATAAATTAAAATAAAAACTAGAAAAAAAAGTATATCGGCATTACTTCTGCAAGCAACAGGACTTGACGTTGCCGTCAGGTGAGCATCCAGTACCAAATTGGCGGGCTTATATCTCGGTAAGTACTGGCCCAAATTTCTTTTTTTTAGCCTACCCTGTTTATAAAAATGTGCTTTCATTTAAAAATTTTTTTTTTTTTTTTTCGAAATATTCGGTCAGCTACGCGAGTGAACGTATATCTACGTGTGGACAGTTTAAGGGTTAAATAGGAATGGTTATTTACCTTTTCCAGTTTTAGATTGGTGAACTCCATAGACTGGTCATAATGTAAACTTACTGAGCAGTACCTAAGTTTGTGTTGTAACATTTTTAGAATCTTATCACATATATTTTAATCAGGGGAGAAACACTAAACTCATAGGGGTAATATAGCAATTGAGGAATGGGAGACATTCAGGTTTGATTCAAGGAAGGTGAGGACAAGTTTGGTTCCTTAATAATAATAACTATATTTCTACAAGTACATGTACAAGGTATACAGGCCTAGCTGATATCAATGACATACGTACTACTATATAGAAAACCCCTTGTTATGCAGATCATTTTGGGCAAATTAGGTAAATTTTGTCCCAGGATGCAACCCACACCAGTCGACTTAACACCCAGGTACCCATTTTACTGATGGGTGAACATGGACAACAAGTATAAGGAAACATGGCCAATGTTTCCACCCTTGCCGAGAATCAAACCCGGACCCTCAGTGTGTGAAGCGAGAGCTTTGCCTACCAGGCCACAAGCCACCTAACAGCCATAAAAACAGCCCCCTCCTTTATGTCATTCCCATTCACCTTGCTGGTATATCATGCTAATGTTGCTTTGTAAGTTGCTAACATTTTGCATCAGTTGTAAATGGCAAAGAATGTTAGACATAACTCATTGGCCTTGATACTGGTGTGAGGCAACAGACACAAAGATTGGTCTGATCAAGAAAAAAGTCCCTGTCTCTCCATAAAATAGGGCACTCTGAATATTTATACCAGTATAGGCACCAGGCTGTGATTAATGCCAATCAGGTACAGAGGGAAAAGGAGTTTGGCTCTTCATGATTACGTAATTGTTTGCATTTTCCTGTGTCGACACTGGAGAAGCCAAACTTCATGTTTTTTTTGTGTTTTTTTTCAACAAGTCGGCCGTCTCCCACCGAGGCAGGGTGACCCAAAAAGAAAGAAAATCCCCAAAAAGAAAATACTTTCATCATCATTCAACACTTTCACCTCACTCATACATAATCACTGTCTTTGCAGAGGCGCTCAGATACGCCAGCTGAGAATAAGTCCCTCCCAACTGTCACTATCCCAGACCCCTCCTTTAAAGTGCAGGCATTGTACTTCCCATTTCCAGGACTCAAGTCCAACTAAATCAATTAACAATGTCCCTTCACAAAATATTACCCTGCTCACACTCCAACAGCTCGTCAGGTCCCAAAAACCATTCGTCTCTATTTACTCCTATCTAACACGCTCACACATGCTTGCTGGAGTCCAAGCCCCTCGCCCACAAAACCTCCTTTACCCCCTCCCTCCAACCTTTTTGAGGACGACCCATACCCCGCCTTCCTTCCCCTACAGATTTATACGCTCTCCAAGTCATTCTACTTTGATCCATTCTCTCTAAATGACCAAACCACCTCAACAACCCCTCTGACAAATACTTTTAGTAACTCCACACCTCCTCCTAATTTCCACACTCCGAATTTTCTGCATACGTAATATTTACACCACACATTGCCCTTAGACAGGACATCTCAACTGCCTCCAGCCGCCTCCTTGCTGCAGCATCTGCAACCCATGCTTCACACCCATATAAGAGTGTTGGTACCATACAACACTATTAACCCTTTGGGGGTCGGTGCCGTACTAGTACGTTTTACGAGCAGGGGTTGGTGCCATACTAGTACGCCCAAATTCTAGCGGCCTCAATTTAAGCAGAAAACGTCTGGTAGGCATACATATGAAAGAATTGGTCTGTGTGGTCAGTGTGCACAGTATAAAAAAAATCCTGCAGTACACACTGCATAATGAGAGAAAAAAAAAACTGACCGTTTTTTTTATTAAAACAGCGACTTTGCAGTCGATTTTCGTATGGTATTTATTGATGTATTCTCGTTTTCTTGGTCTCATTTGATAGAATGGAAGATATATTACAGAAATAAAGATGATTTTGATTGGTATGACAATGACAAGTACCTTGAAATTGAGCTCAAAGTATCAAAAATGTTCGATTTTTGACGATGTTCAAAAGTAAACAAATCACACCATGCCTCCAATACACATAAACTGGCGAGTCTTATAATCATGCACAAGTGCTCTGATATTATTTATACCATTTTTACAATGATGCAGTTGTATATATAACAGTAAATCTTCTATTTTTTGTGAGAATAAAAATTCAAAATGAAAAGCAAAAGTAATGGAACAGGAGCCTGGAGACATGACTAATGAACAGAGAACATGTTATTTTAGTGCCAGGAATGTCTGCCTTGTTTACTCTGGACCCTATTTTGAAATTGGCATCGTTTGAAATTTGTGTGAAATTAGAAAATTGCCATTTTCTGACCACTATTTTGGGTAGATGAAATTGGTAAATAGGCGGTTTCTTGTACTCAATCGATAGAAGAAATGGAGTTCTAGCGAAATAGCTATAATTTTAGGAGACTGAAACATTGGAATTTGTCGAAAATAGAGCTCAAAGTGGGCAAAATCGCCGATGCGTAAGTGTCATGGCTACCGTTAACTTCGCGAAAGCATAATTCCGTTAGTTTTCGATCAAATTTCATAATTTTGGTGGCGTTATGATCGGAAAAAGATTCTCTATCATTTCATAAGAAAAAATGAATTTTTTTTTTCCAAAAAAATTTCGACCCCAGGAACACTTTCCTGAGAAGGCCTGTCGACCCCCAAAGGGTTAAGTTTCCAGTACTTGTGTTACTCATTACCTACTCTTGAAAATTATTCAATTATCTCTGAAATGAAAACTTTGTAGTATCCTTTCAGCAGCTTTTCTTCATTACTATAATTATGGTCTCTTGCTCTGCCATTTTATGGGGTTAGGAAATCATCCTTGTTCTTTTGTTTTTTTTATTTAGAATTTTAAATGTGGTTATCATATATCTCTTTTCCTCCTATTAGTCAAAGATGGAATATCTGATGCCTTTACTCTTTCACTGTAATGCTCTATTTTTTTTTTTGTTTAGGTCTGAGAGCCACTTCATAGTTCATCTTTGGATTTTTCCAGCTTGTCTTTATATAATGGTACCCCGTGGCCTGGTGGTAAAAGCTCTAGTTTCACACGGTGAGGGGTCCGGGTTCGATTCCCGGCAAAGGGGTGGAAACATTGGACTTGTTTCCTTACACCGGTTGTCTATGTTCACCCATCAGTAAAATGGGTACCTGGGTGTTAGTCGACTGATCCTGGGACAAAACTGACCTAATTTGCCCGAAAAGCTCAGCATAACAAGCGGCTTTCTATATAGTAGTAATGTATGTCATTGATGTCAGCTAGGCCTGTATACCTTGTACATGTACTCGTAGTAAATAAAGATATTATTATTCCAATTTTTTCTCACATACGTTGTGAGCAGGTGTTTCACTATTTGCTCATCCATATATCTAAAAGCAATGTTAGGGATGATGAATGCTTCTTAGGAGTTCCTCACTATTGTAGGTATGTCATCTGGTGATAACTGTCTGATGCCTCAGTACTTTATTGCATAATCTATATTCTTTGTGAAGGTTTTTTTCCACTTATACATGGCATTTATTCACATTAAATTATATCATCCATATCATAATCCACTTACTTAATGTATCCAGGTCTACAAGAACAGATAATCATTATTACTGCTTAAGTGGCACTGAAAGTTTGCATTATCTGCACTACATATATTACAATGTCCTTTCCAATTGGTGGCCTTTGGGGTCTCAAGGTACAGGATAAGCAGCAACATACCCTGCTTCCATATGAAGAAAATTCCAGAGAACAAATGTTGAGACACAATGAATTAAGTTGTGCCATGCTGGCCTAAAGAAAGTCTCAAACATCAGGAAACAGGAATACCAAGGAAGTCACCGAAGGAATGACAGATAGAGAAAGATGGAGTGAATAAGGAAACACCTTCAAAAGAGTTAGATCATCCTGAAGAATGGGGAGAGCAAAGGTATCATCTAAGGGACTCCACTGACATTCAGTGGATATTAAACTGGCCACACACAGGTGAAAATTTTTAAATATGTAGTGGGGATACCTTTGGAATGGACCTGTGAAGAAGGACCCCAACTAGCAGAGGGACAAGAAGAGTAGTAACAGGAAAAGGGTGCCTGGAAACTTGAAGGTATGAAATAATGTTCCAAAAAACATACTAATCACATTAGCTGCTGTCATTAGACAACTACAGAGTTAACAGTAGATACAACAAAAGATGCAGCTGTCTTTTGGGCCAGACAATGAGAAAGGCATGACATGGCTTAACAAATGGGGCCCACAAGTAAGGGATTAGAATATGCTATGCGCATATAAGAATCCCTATACAGGATTTAGCAGGCCTGACAAGAATGCCAGTACTAATCATGGAAATCACAAGTCCCGTATGCCTAACAAAGAAAATAGCCATCCACCAAAGATAATCAGGAAAAGCAGCAGAAAATATCACATATGTACTGTACATATCTTGAAAACAAGTCTGCATGATTCAGCCAAATGCATCACTGGCAAAGGCAAGAACCATGTGCCAAGGAATGAGGATGACAACTGAATTGGAGTGGGGAACTTGAGCCTCAGCTGGTACCTGCTACTAACACATTCAGAGAATGAGCACTTAAGCTGAGGTGAATGAGGTCCTAACAGAGCATCCCAGTACTTACTGGGACTATGAGAGGCAGTAATCAATACTATATACAGTGGACTCCTGGTTTACGTAATTAATTCGTTCCAGAATGCTGTTCAAGTGCCGTTACCAAACGAATTTGTTCCCATAAGGAATAATGTAAATTAGATTAGTCCTTTTAAACCCCAAAAAATACACTTACAAAAGCACTTACAAAAATACACTTACATAATTGTTCAAGTTTGGAGCAGTACATAAACCAGGGGTCCACTGTATTTTAATTTCTACTGCAGAACCCCTATCTGGGTGCTGCAAGATCATGCTCAAAGCATGATGTCAACTGTTTACATCTACTCAACCAATTTTCAGAGACAGAAGATTCTTATGTGGTGCAATTGCATTGCACTTTGTTTAATTCTTTAATGTTTTCTTTGATATTGAAATGGGCATAATTATAACCTGAGTACTACCCAGGTAAATGGCAAACTCCCACAAAATGAAAATGGTAACCACAGAGTCAATATCAAAGAAAACATTGAAGAATTAAACAAAGTGGAATGCAATTGCACCACATAAGAATCTTCTGTCTGTGAAAATTGGTTGAGCAGATGTAAACAGTTGACAGTTACCATTATATTATGCTCCCGCCATTATATTATGCGATGTACTCAAAGATTCAGAGCCAATGCTTCTTGAAAAGCTTGATGAATTCTCAATTTTGCAGATACAGTGGACCCACGGTTATTGGCCATAATTCGTTCCAGAATGCTGTTTGAGTGCCATTACCGAACGAATTTGTTCTCATAAGGACAAATGTAAATTAGATTAGTCCATTTCAGACCCCCAAAAATACACTTACAAAAGCACTTTCAAAAATACACTTACATAATTGTTCAAGTTGGGAGTAGTACGATAACTGGGGGTCCAATGTACTGTATAAACTGACTAAAATTTTTATTAGAACAATGTGTAGGTGGGTTGAATGTACACCAGGAACTTACCTTTTATTCCCATTAGTAATTAAAATATTTATTTCTTTATTGGATATTTCACCAAAGGCTTAGAAACCTAACAAAATAAATTATAAGTGTCTACTGTATTAACAATAGTGTTGTACATTTTTTCCTAAAAGATAGGCATTATGTTCAACTGTATAAAGTTTTGGTAAGTAAAAAGATCTGTTAACTTAGACACATACTAAGCAACTATAATTAGTATATCTTGGCCTAACATTTTTTTCTGAATGACAGACACATGAGTCAACACAAGCTGACTTCATAATCCAGTATAGCAATCACATGCAATAATATTACATTAATTTTCTAAGCAAAGTTATGACTTATGACTTGAGATAACCCCTAAAATTCATCCTGTTTTATTATGTAGCTTTGCAATACATAGGTGAAAATTCATTCATGGGTATTTCAGTCTTCTGCTATTTTACAACAGTGTATACATTATAGGTAGTAGGTTGGTAGTCAGCAACCACCCAGGGAGGTACTACCGTCCTGCCAAGTGAGTTTAAAACGAAAGCCTGTATTTGTTTTACATGATGGTAGGATTGCTGGTGTCTTTTTTCTGTCTCATAAACATGCAAGATTTCAGGTACGTCTTGCTACTTCTACTTACACTTAGGTCACGCTACGCAAACATGTACACGTTTATGTATACACACCCATCTGAGTTTTCTTTGATTTTATCTTAATAGTTCTTGTTCTTATTGCTTTTCCTTTCATATCCATGGGGAAGTGGAATAAGAATCTTTCCTCCGTAAGCCATGCATGTTGTAAAAGTCAACTAAAATGCCGGGAACAATGGGCTAGTAACCCATTTTCCTGTATAGCTTACTAAAAAGAAAAAGAAGAAAACCGTCAAAGTGGGATGTTTGAATGTGCGTGGATGTTGTGCGAATGATAAGAAAGAGATGATTGTAGATGTTATGAATGAAAAGAAGCTGGATGTCCTGGCTTTAAATGAGACAAAGCTGAAGGGGGTAGGAGAGTTTCAGTGGGGAGAAATAAATGGGATTAGGTCGGGGGTTTCAAATAGAGTTAGAGTTAAAGAAGGAGTGGCAATAATGTTGAATAATCAGTTATGGCAGGTAAAGAGGGAATATAAATGTATAAATTCAAGGATTATGTGGAGTAAAATAAAGGTTGTATGTGAAAAGTGGGTTATAGTAAGTGTTTATGCACCTGGAGAAGAGAGGGATGTGAAAAGTGGGTTATAGTAAGTGTTTATGCACCTGGAGAAGAGAAAAGTGTAGAGGAGAGAGAGAGATTTTGGGAAATGTTGAGTGAGTGAGTCGGGAGTTTTGAACCAAGTGAAAGAGTAATTGTGGTTGGGGATCTTAATGCTAAAGTGGGTAAAAATGTTGTGGAGGGAGTAGTAGGTAAATTTGGGGTGCCAGGGGTAAATGTAAATGGGGAACCATTAATTGAGCTATAAAATAAAATAAAATAAAAAATAAAATAAAATACTTTATTGAGACATTGTACAGTTATATATGGTAGACCTAGTTATACCTAGTTATACATAGTTATTACATAGTTATTACTTAGTTATTAACGAGATGTACATGCCAAAAGCCCCTAATATGCTGTGCACTGCGGGCATTTACTATGTGTAGAAAGAGGTTTGGTAATAAGTAATACATATTTTATGAAAAAGAGGATTAATAAATATACAAGGTATGATATAGCACGTAAGGAAAGTAGTTTGTTGGATTATGTATTGGTGGATAAAAGGTTGATGGGTAGGCTTCAGGATGTACATGTTTATAGAGGGGCAACGGATATATCGGATCATTATTTGGTTGTAGCTACAGTTAGAGTAAAAGGTAGATGGGACAAAAAGAAAATGGCAACAGCAAGTAAGAAAGAGGTAAAAGTGTATAAACTAAGGGAGGAGGAAGTTAGGGTGAGATATAAGCAACTATTGGCAGAAAGGTGGGCTAATGCAAGTATGAGTAGTGGGGGGGTTGAAGAGAGTTGGGATAGTTTTAAAAATGCAGTATTAGAATGTAGGGCAGAAGTTTGTGGCTATAGGAGGGTGGGTGCAGGAGGAAAGAGGAGTGAATGGTGGAATGAAGAAGTAAAGGGTGTGATAAAAGAGAAAAAGGTAGCTTATGAGAGGTTTTTACAAAACAGAAGTGTTAATAGAAGAGCAAAGTATATAGAGAGTAAAAGAAAGGTGAAGAGAGTGGTGAGAGAGTGCAAAAGAAGAGCAGATGAAAGAATGGGAGAGGCTCTGTCAAGAAATTTTGCTGAAAACAAGAAAAAATTTTGGAGTGAGATAAACAAGGTAAGAAAGCCTAGGGAACGAATGGATTTGTCAGTTAAAAACAGAGTTGGGGATTTAGTAGATGGGGAGCTGGAGGTATTGGGTAGATGGCGGGAATATTTTGAGGAACTTTTAAATGTCGATGAAAAAAGGGAGGCGGTAATTTCATGTACTGGCCAGGGAGGTACAACATCGTTTAGGAGTGAAGAAGAGCAGGATGTGAGTGTGGGGAAGGTGCGTGAGGCATTACGTAGAATGAAAGGGGGTAAAGCAGCTGGAACTGATGGGATCCTGACAGAAATGTTAAAAGCAGGGGATGATAGAGTGCTGGAGTGGTTGGTATTTTTGTTTAATAAATGTATGAAAGAGGGAAAGGTACCCAGGGATTGGCAGAGAGCATGTATAGTTCCTTTATATAAAGGGAAGGGGAATAAAAGAGAGTGTAAATGTTATGGGGTATTATGGACTTGTTATGGGGGCTATGGAACCCAGCATGTATTGTTGTAATTAATTAACATATGAATGCCTAATTATATTGAATTAATCGAGTACTGCTAGTTGAGTTAAAAGGCTTGGCCATCCTTAAACTTAAAAGCTGAATTACCTGATCTCTCAATATAATAGGTTATATAAATAATGCACACATTTAATTAAGTAATTATATTAAGTTGCATGTCTCATTGTAATAACTTAAGATATGTTGAGAGGATGCAAAGTGATGTGGATGTTTTGAGGGGGAGGAGCTTAGAGAGATGCTGGCTTCCCACAAGCCCTTCCTGAGAGAACAATGGCGGCTGGAGTGAGCTGTTGTTGTTGGTGCTTATCTTATCTTGGCTTCAGGGCTGAATGAGTGCCCAAAAGGTAATGGGAAGGGTTGTAGATCGATGTTACCATGACATTCTGTGATCTTCAGTGTATCAAGACACTGGAGGGTTAAGAAATGTTGAGAAAGAGAGAGTTGAAGGTGGCAGCTGAGCCATGTGCTTTGGGAAAGGCTGATTATATGTTTAGGAGTGGAGACCTGTATATTATATGTATATACTTCTTAATATAGCTCTATTTTTATAATGTTGGTTTAAATAACCTTTTAAAGGAATGTGAAGGAATTAAGTTTTCAGATGCAGCAGCTAAACCTGAGTAAGTATCTTTTAGCCTAATATTGTCCTCCTTTTACCCTAAGACCTTTTAAGTAAATACCCTATGCTAGTACATGGTGAACCTTGATGATAATAAGGGAAAATAACGTAACATGGGGGCCTTAACCGGGAGAGTTATTTGACTGTTAAAATAACTCAAAACATTCTTTGAGATGTACTGGATTGGGTAATGAGTCACATGTTTTGGTAGGATAAAATTTACCTTGTAAAATTTACCTTGTAAAATTTACCTTGTAAAAATTACCTTGTAAAAATTACCTTGGTGGTGTCAGTGGAAGGTTCATGTATTAGTTTACAGGTTGTTTTCTCCAGAGTGGGGATTAAAGTTGAGTAACACATTTTGTTTGTGGTTATGGTAGAGTGCCATGTGAAGATTTTTCCATAGAACTTGTGTTATTATTTTTAATGTACCTGTGTAAAGACCTTGTCCATTGATGCTGTGCAGGAATTTAAGGGTAAATATGTCAGAAGCTGAATCTTTAGAATTTTCTGGCTTCAGTGAGGAGGTAAATAATTCATCAGTAAACATGTCTGTTAACAGTGAACAGGAGGATAATGGTACACTGCGGGTCCTTTAAGTCACAATGTTTAACTATCACACTACTTTAAGACTGTCACTTGCAGCTTTCCACCTGACCCAGCATTCTCCACCTGACTATACTCCTATATATCTTCATGTTACTCATTTTCCAGGTAGATCTGTCTGTGACTCGATAAAGCACTGCGTGGGCGAAACGTTGTCAATAAAGGATCACATTATACTGCTTATGTGTTTATTTTTCCATTGTGTCGGTATTTTATACCATTTATTTCCACATATCAACCCTTCACCACTTTGGGAAAGAGTTATAACCCACTGATTAGTTACTTCATAATGACAAGCCCTTATCGGGTTCGGTAACCTGCCAGCTGTGGGCCCCTTAATTGACCTTGAGATCCTCTCTGGTGATCACAAGATAATCGTGTTTGTGGAGCCATGAGCCGAGTAATTACTATCTGCGTGATGATCGCTGGTGGTGAGTCTTGATGTCCACGCCAATAAGGAGTACACTTCAAAGATAAGAGTAATTAGTTATGAATGGA
Source organism: Cherax destructor (assembly GCA_009830355.1). Lineage (NCBI taxonomy): Eukaryota > Metazoa > Arthropoda > Malacostraca > Decapoda > Parastacidae > Cherax > Cherax destructor. The sequence goes on along the minus strand of WNWK01017270.1, from coordinate 8,353 downwards.
AGGTGATGACATTACAGGACAGATGAACCAGGAAGAACTTGACAACTATATACAAATCACATTGAGTATACAAGGGATAGACTGAGTAGCGGGAACTGGAACAGGAGGGTACAGTTGACGCTAACAACTCAGATGAATCATAAGGGATGTCAGGAAGTATGTCTTTAGCCTCAGTGGTAAAGACATATAATATCTTCATGAGGAAGTGGTGGAAATACACTCCATACGCAGTTTAAAGAATTGCATGGCTCATGAAGCTAGCGCGTTACTGTGGGAAGCGGCAACTTTAGAGGCACTTTCAGTAGGTACAACTTGATCACTGTATTACATATAGGAAAGTTCACATATACACAACTCTGATCTTTACTTGTTCCACCATATTATAACTTGAGGTGAATAATTTTTGAAGTGATCAGTAAATACAGGAGTCGTGACAACTTTCCTGCACCAGAATCATAAACAAGGTGAGAAAGTAAGAATGAAAATGGAACCTCAAAGGAACAAATGACGTAAAAGATGAATATATTGAGACAATACTGAAATATGATCAATTTAGAGTCATACTAATACGTTCAGACACAGCGCCTCACGCTGATACCAAGCTGAACAGTAAACAGTGAATAATTGTCTTGTTCTGATCATTACCTCCTGACAGCTAATAAAGTGTTAAATTACTGACCTTAGAAACGAATTTTTCTTTGTGATTAGAGTAACTTTCTAGTAAATGTTTCCTATTGTTTAAAATACATTACTTACTTTATTTTCACTTAATTTTTATTAACACACGCCGATTCCCACCAAGGCAGGGTACCCGAAAGAAAAACTTTCATCATCATTCACTCCATCAAACTCTCTTGCCAGAGGGATGCTTTACACTAAAGTTATAAAACTGCAACATTAACACCCTCCTTCAAGTGCAGACACTGTACTTCCCATCTCCAGGACTCAAGTCCGCCTACCGGTTTTCCTGAATCTCTCATAAATGTTACTTTGCTCACACTCCAACAGCACGTCAAGTATTAAAAAACCATTTGTCCTCCATTCACTCCTATCAAATACGCTCACACATGCTTGCTGGAAGTCCAAGTTTCTGCACACAAAACCCTCCTTTACCCCTCCCTCCAACCTTTTCTTCCTAGGCCGACCCCTACCCCGCCTTCCCTCCACTACAGATTTATACACTCTTGAAGTCATTCTGTTTCGTTCCATTTTCTCGCTACGTCCGAACCACCTCAACATCCCCTCCTCAGCTCTCTGATAATAGTTTTGATAATCCTGCACCTCCTCCTAATTTCCAAACTTCGAATTCCTCTGGGCATTATATTCACCACACATTGACCTCAGACATGACATTCCTCACTGCCTCCCAGCCTTCTCCCCCGTTAAAACATTCATCACCCATGCTTTTCATACACATATAAGAGTGTTGGTATAACTATACTCATACATTCCCTTCTTTTTACTTCCATGGACAAAGTTCTTTGTCTCCACAGACTCGGAAGTGCTCCACTCACCCCTTTTTCCTCATCACTCCTATGATTCACCCTTAATCCTTCATAGACCCATCCGCCGACATGTCCACTCCCAAATATCTGAATACATTCACCTCCTCCATACTCTCTCCTCCAATCTGATATCCAAACTTTCGTCACCTAATCTTTTTGTTATCCTCATCACCTTACTCTTTCCTATATTCACTTTCAATTTTCTCTTACACACCTCACTGGGCCCATCCAACCTCGCAACTTCTCTCTTCAGAATTTCCCAAAAGCACAGCAAAATGCAACTGTGACAACTCCCACTTTGTATTTGATTCTTTATATTTTAACCCCACACCTCTTGCCAAGGCCCTCGCATTCACTTCTCTTACAACCCCATCTATAAATATATTGAACAACCACAGTAACATCACACATCCTTTTCAAAGGCCCATACTTTACTAAATAGTCCCTCCCTCCTACACACTCTAACCTGAGCCTCACTATCCTCATAAAAATTTTTCACTGCTTTCAAAGTAACCTACCTCCTATTCCATACACCCGCAACATCTGCCACATTGCCCCCATCCACCCTATCATACGCCTTTTCCAAATCCATAAATGCCACAAAACCTCTTTACCCCTATCCAAATACTGTATACACTTATATGTTTCACTGTAAAACACTTTCTAGTCTACACACCCCTTACCTTCCTACCCCTTGTTCATCTGCTATCCTGCTCTCTGTCTTACTTTAATTCTTTCAATAATAACTTTTTCATACACTTTACCAGGTACACTCTAAAAGACTTTATTCCCCATAATTTTTGCACTCTCTTTTGTCCCTTGCCTTTATACAAAGGGAACAATACACGCTCTCTGTCAACCTTGTGTACCTTACTCCCTTCCATACATTTATTAAATAATAGCACCAACCACTCAAAAAACTATATCCCCAATTCGCTTAACATTTCTATCTTTATCCCATTAATCCCAGCTGCCTTACCCCCTTTCATTCTACCCACTGCCCTCACGAACTTCCCCACACTCACATCTGGCTCTTACACACTCCTACAAGATGTTATTCCTCCTTGCCCTATACACGTAAAATCAAGCTTCCTATCTTCATCAACATTTAACAACCTCAAAATATTCCTCCATCTTCCCTGATACCTCTAACTTTCCATTTAATTACTCTCCTCTCCTATTTTTAACTGTCAAATCCATTTTGTTCCCTAGGCTTCTCAACTTATTAATCTCACTAAAATTTCTTATTTTCAACAAAATTTGTTGATAACATCTCACCCACTCTCTTATTTGCTCTCTTTTACATTGCTTCACCACCTCTTTTCTCTCCTTATACTCTTCCCTCCTTGCATCACTTCTAATTTGTAAAAACCTCTCATATGCTAACTTTTTTCTCCCTTACTACTCTCTTTACATTTAATAATGTCTCCACCAATCGCTTCTTCTTCCCTCCTGCACCCACTTTCCTGGAACCACAAACTTCTCCCTGAACACTCTAACACTACATTTTTAAATCTACCCCATACATTCGACCCCATTGCCTACGCTCTCACTAGCCCATCTATCCTCCAATAATTGTTTATGACCTACCCTAACTGCCTCCTCTTTTAGTTTATAAACCTTCACCTCTCTCTTACTTACTGCTTCTATTTTTCCTTGTATCCCATCTACCTTACTCCACTGTAGCTATAACTAAAAAGTGATCTGATACACTGTGGCCCCCTCTATAAACATATACATCCTGGAGTCTACTCAACAGTCTTTTATCTACCAATACTAAGTCCAACAAACTACTGTCATTACGCCCTACATCATATCTTGTATTTATTTATCCTCTTTTTCTTAAAATATGACACCTATAACTAAACCCTTTCTATACAAAGTACAATCACACCCTTTCTACATAAGCTCCTTCTTAGCATTTAGGTCCCCTACCACAATTACTCTTCACTTGGGTCAAAAGTTCCTATACATTCTCTTAACATCTCCCAAAATCTCTCTCCTCTACACTCCTTCTCCAGGTGGAGGCACGCTTATTATGACCCACTTTTCGCATCCGACCCTTATTTTAACTACAATCCTTGAATTTACACATTTATATTCCTCTTTTCCTTCCATAACTGATCCACATTATTGCTACCCCTTCCTTAGCTCTAACTCTCTACAGATACTCCTGACTCTAATCCAATTTATTTCTCCCCACTTTGTCTTGCTTTGGTCCAGGACCTAAGCAATCATCTCTTTTCTTATCATCCGCACTACATCCACGCATATTCAACATCCAGTGTTATAAGTTTTTCTTCTTCTCTTTAGTAAATGTGTACAGGAGAAGGGGTTACTAGCCCATTGCTCCCGGCATTTTGAAGCTCGCCCATACGACACGCATGGCTTATAGAGGAAAGATTCTTTCCACTTCCCCATGGACAATATAGAAAATAAAAAGAACAATAGCTATTAAGAAAAAGAAGAAAAACCTGATGTGTGTATGTATATATATGCATGTGTATGCCTTGTAGTTTGACCTAAAGTGTAAGTAAAAGTAGCTAGATATACTGTTATCCAGCGTGTTTATGGGGACAGAAAAGGACACCAGCAACTTACCATCATAAACAGTTTCAGGTTTCTGTTTCACAGTCACCTGGCAGGATTTGTGGTGGTTCCTGCGGTTGCTGTCTAACAACCTACTACCTCTATATATTATTATAACCACAAATGAGTGGTATTGATCAATAACTACACTGCACTAGCCAGGGTCAAACCATGATGCTTGGCCCCCAAAGGATTGTGTGGTTCAGTGGACTAGAGCTGTCATGTGTTTTCTGCTCACCATTCACCATGAGGGCGGCCAGCATCATGGGTTCAACCCTTGGCTAGTGCAGGAAGTTATTGATATATATATATATATATATATATATATATATATATATATATATATATATATATATATATATATATATATATATATATATATATATATATATATATATATATATATATATATATATATATATATATATATATATATATATATATATATATCAAACATATAAGAAATTAACATGATCATTATTTCCCTCAAGGGAAAAGTCACTAACAAAGTGGGTTTTCACCATGGCCTTCCTCTCTATTTTTCCTCAGATGGGAACAGCTGCTCATGAGACTGGCCACGCCTTGGGCTTTTCCATGAACAATCACGCCCTGAACGAGACAACTTTGTTAACATAATCACTCCGAATATCATTCCTGGCATGTTGTTGGCCCCTCGACAAGTACACCACAACCGACATCAACGACTATGGTGTCCTTACGACCACACTTCCGTGATGCACCATGGTTCACAGGTAAGATATGGTGCAAGTGATGATAATGTTTATGGTATTAATGGTGAGCATTTTCTTCATGGTGCTAGTAAGGTCACAATGGTGATGGTGGGAGATATATTAATAATAACATTATAATAGTGTATAGATGTTGAGGGCGTTGATGTTGATTGTTAATGAGAATTATAGTTAGCTAATATAGTGGTGATGATGATTATTATGATGATGGTAGTGATGCTCTAAAGACAACAGAATGCAGATGTTATATACACAGACTTTGCAAAGCCTTTGACAATGTGCCCATGGTGTAATAGCACACAAATGCGTGAAAAAGGAATAACAGGAAAAGTTGGTAGATGGCTCTAAAATTTTCCCCTTGACAAGTAGAACACAAAGAGTAGTAGCCAGAGTAAAGTTGAGGCGGCTACGGTAAAAAAGTCTTTCCAGATGACACCCGAATCTGTATGACAGTGTCCACCATTGAAGACACTGAAGACTCCAAGCAGACATCAACCAAATCTTTAAATGGGCTGCAGAAAACAATATGAAGTTCAATATAAAATTTAATTACCCCGATATGGAAAAGGGAGGAAATTAAAATCCTGGAAAAAAAAAACCAACCAAACAATAGAGCGAAAACTGTCAAAGACCGGGAGTGATCATACAGAGGTTTCTCACCTTCAAGGACTATAACACTGTAGCACCGATTCCAAAAATTACAGGATGGATAATGAGAACCTTTAAAAAACCAGGGATGTCAAGCCCATGTTGAATTTTCGTCGCTTGTTCTATCTAGCGGAATATTGCTGCAATAACGCACCTTTCAAGGCAGATGAAATGTTGAAATTAGAATGTACAGAAACCTTCACGGCACCCATAACTGCAATAACCATCTCAATTACTGGGAACGTTTTAAATTTCCCAAACCTGTACCCCTTTGGGAACCAGGGGGATAGATACATTATTAAAACACTTGGAAAACTTAGAGGGTTTAGTACCAAACTTGCACACGATGTCATTTGAAAGAAAAAGACTTAGACAAACATCCCCCAATGAAAAGCGGGGCCACTAGACAGAAGACAACACAATAAGTGCAGGGGCACAAGACTGTTCAACTGCCTCCCGCATACATAAGGTGGATTACCACAGACCTCGGCTGTCTTCAAGCAGGAAATTGACAGGCACCAAAGTCGGTGCCTGACCAGCCAGGCTGTGGTTGGGCCCGTTGGACTGCGGTGGCCAGAGACAGCCTGGTTGATCAGGCTCTGATCCAACATGAGGCCTGGTCACAGACTGGCCGAAGGGGGCTTGCCCTTTTGAACCTTCCAGGAAACTCCAGGATCATAAAGAGAAGCCTGCCACTGCCTGTTGCCCAGCCCAACAAGAACTCCAAGTGCAGAGGTCTGACGAAGTCAAAAGCGTTCTGATGGAGCCACCATGCTACCCGGAAGGATGGTAATCAGATTGCTTGGGACTACACCTGTTCCACAATGGCAGACACCTACTTGCCATACTCCGTAGCTGAAAGGGGTGGAGGTGCCAGCCACAGGGAGACCCAGAAGACCCGCAAATATGAAGGCCTTTCCCTGCTATAACTTCATCCCAATAGGCCGGAGACCCTTGGAGCATGGGGCAAGTGTGCCCAAAGTTTCAAAGAGCTGGGTGAAAACTCATCATAAAAACCAAGGACACAGGGGGGCCGGGTTCTTCTTCAGAGCTTTGGTTGCAATCCAGAGGGTAAATGCCTGCAGCATTCTGGGCACGCGGGCCCCCCGCCGGGTGGACGATGTATTCAGATGGAAGGGTCTGAGTTGTTGTCTATGTTGTTCATTTCCCCATTCTATCTTTTTCAACGTATTTTTTCTTTAAATAAAATCTATATAAAATTTAGGGTGGGAAGAGAAAACTAAACAGCTTCAGTGAGAACTTTGAGTTTTCCCTGAAGCAAATTTATTCTTCTCTGAGGATGAGGGTCCCCAGGACAGATCCAGAGGTGGTACTTCCCTATATATATATGTATATAAAAAAAAAAATTTTTTTTTTTTTATAATTTTATATATATATATATATATATATATATATATATATATATATATATATATTAAAATATATAAATGCAAAACAACCCAAAATGAAAAACTGAGAAGTTCCAAGAGCTTTCAATAACCTGTGAAAATATTAAAAGAGCCCAAGAGTTATAAGAGGAAATATCAGCTGACATACGACATAAACTTCCGTCCCAGTGAGATGCTGGTGGGAATGTCAACAACCTGTCATGCATACCTTAAATGAATCTAATTTCATAACACTAAACTATTATTTATATTAAAATCAATATATATTTTTTTTAAACTTGATTAAGTTATATTTCCCAATCGTAGACCTGCTTTATGACATTTTCGGCCTTTTGAAATTCAGTTCGGAGGTTAAAATTTATCAAAATATATATATATATATAACCTTGTAAGAATTTAAAATCAAATTTGATTTAAAAAACTTGACGCAGAAAAAAACTGATTAAAAAATTCCTTGAAAATGGTGATGGCAGAACCCACGAGATTCCTGTAAAGAATTAATAATAATGTAATGAAAGCATTGAATTAAGATTACAAAACATAAATATTACAACTGGACAAGAGTCTAATGCTTTGTTAAGTCACGTGATATATATATATATATATATATATATATATAAATATATATATATATATATATATATATATATATATATATATATATATATATATATATATATATATAAAATGCAAGACAAACCACTATGAAAAAAAAGAGGAATTCAGGCTTTGTGATATCACATTATCAAGGGAATATAAAAGGAAACATGAAAGAGGACTTATGGGGCAAGGGCTACACCTACAGTCACATCACACTAAAAAACTACACCTCACAGTAGTAACATCTCACACTTGTGAAGAGGAAAACAAGAAAGGACCTGAAACTCTTCCCAAGAATTAAGATTAGTCCAATTTATCATTAAATTCTTCCCAAATTTTATTAATTATAAAAGAATCCAATTTATATAAACCAAAAAAAAAAAATTATATTATTTTCAAAAATGCTTTTAATGAAACATGATTCTATTATATTTCTCAACCATGGACTTGCTTGATACAACCTTCTCAGCATTTTGAAAATCAATTGATGGTTAAATCTTCACATGAATAAATAGAGCATTAGAATCTTGTCCAGTTCTAATGCTATATTTATGTTGTTTTAATCTTAGTTCAAGACTTTTTCCAGTTTGACCATAATAAATTTATCGCATATTTTACAGGGAATCTTTTAGACACATCCGTCAGCATTTTGGGGGAATTTTTTATCAAAAGTCTTTTTACTGTATCAAGATTTTTAAATACAACTTTGATATTAAAATTTTAATTGTTCCTATGTACACTATTCTCTTCACATCAAGATAGAGTTAAAGTGTCGGTTTTTTCTTAATGTTTTTGAGAGTTTACGTATTTGTAGTCCAGAGTTCATAGATGGAAACCTAAAATTTTTGAAATA
>WNWK01017269.1:12500-42832 GCA_009830355.1 Cherax destructor | reverse complement strand
CGAGGTGTCAGAGTGGGCGCCGGTGACGAGTGGCGTTCCACAGAGGTCAGTCCTGGGACCGGTGCTGTTTCTGGTATTTGTGAACGACATGACAGAAGGAATAGACTGTGAAGTGTCCCTGTTTGCAGATGATGTGAAGTTGATGAGAAGAATTCAATCGGACGAGGACAAGGCAGAACTACAAAGGGATCTGGACAGACTGCAAGCCTGGTCCAGCAATTGGCTCCTGGAGTTCAACCCCACCAAGTGCAAAGTCATGAAGATTGGGGAAGGGCAAAGAAGACCGCAGACGGAGTACAGTCTAGGGGGCCAGAGACTACAAACCTCAATCAAGGAAAAAGATCTTGGGGTGAGTATAACACCAGGCACATCTCCTGAGGCTCACATTAACCAAATAACTGCTGCAGCATATGGGCGCCTAGCAAACCTAAGAACAGCATTCCGACATCTTAATAAAGAATCGTTCAGGACTCTGTACACTGTGTACGTTAGGCCCATACTGGAGTATGCAGCACCAGTTTGGAACTCACATCTAGCCAAGCACATAAAGAAGCTAGAGAAAGTGCAAAGGTTTGCAACAAGACTAGTCCCGGAGCTAAGGGGTATGTCCTACGAGGAGAGGTTAAGGAAAATCGACCTGACGACACTGGAGGACAGGAGAGATAGGGGGTACATGATAACGACATATAAGATACTGAGAGGAATTGACAAGGTGGACAGAGACAGAATGTTCCAGAGATGGGACACAGCAACAAGGGGACACAGTTGGAAGTTGAAGACTCAGATGAATCACAGGGATATTAGGAAGTATTTCTTCAGTCATAGAGTGGTCGGGAAGTGGAATAGTTTGGGAAGCGATGTAGTGGAGGCAGGTTCCATACATAGCTTTAAGGAGAGGTATGATAAAGCTCAAGGAGCAGGGAGCGTGACCCAGTAGCGGCCAGTGAAGAGGCGGGGCCAGGAGCTATGACTCGACCCCTGCAACCACAACTAGGTGAGTACACACACACACACACACACAAACACACACACACACAAACACACACACACACACAAACACACACACAAACACACACACACACACACAAACACACACACACAAACACACACACACACACACACACCAAACACACACACAAACACACACACACAAACACACACACACACGTGGGAATGCTTTTGTCACTCTTGTTAGAGAGATTCAATGGCGGCCAACAACGTAAATCCTTATAAGATTCAATCACAAAGAACCGTGCATCTCTCTCCTCTCATCTCTCTCTCTCTCTTTCTCTCTCTCTCTCTCTCTTTTTCTCTCTCTCTCTCTCTCTCTCTCTCTCTCTCTCTCTCTCTCTCTCTCTCTCTCTCTCTCTCTCTCTCTCTCGGTGAAGACGCGTCTAATAACTGTAAGGTTACACAGGCTGCGGACGGTGTAGTAACAGAAGCCAATAAAAGACAACTTGGAGTGACACTTGAAGTATAATGTAATCCTTTAATAATGTTTCTCTCACACAGTGAGCTTTATTGACTAGTAAAGCACACTACGTGGGCGAAACGATGTCGATAAATGATACCAGTTTACTGCATTTGTCTTTGTCAATGGTGTGGGTATTTTACAAGACCTTCCACGTAAACACTCACTGTAAACATAAGTTATCCATGTACGGAAGTCTTAAAATAAGTCTGGAATAAAGACGTCAGGGATAATAAAACTTTTATTGCAGTGGGCGGGAGGAGGAGAAGAAGGGTTTAACGGAATTATTAACCCAGGCGAGTTAATAACCCAGGCTAACCCAAGAAAGTCAAGCAGTGTTGGAATATCTCCTGTGGGATCCTCACCTCCAGGCAAAGAGTGTCAGCAGGACGTCAATCCTGAGCCTCTGAGGTGTGAGTCAAACACACTACTGCAGGTGTACAGGTGTGTACATATGTTGTACTCTCGCAATATATGTCTTTACTGTGCATGTGTCTTATGCCTAGTGAGCCATCAAGAAACACTGCCACACTCAGCAGTGTACAGTGTATGGTTTGAAACAGTATAGCAACATACTAGCACAGTGTACAGTGTATGGTTTGATACAGTATAGCAACATACAGTGTACAGTGTATGGTTTGATACAGTATAGCAACATACTAGCACAGTGTACAGTGTATGGTTTGATACAGTATAGCAACATACTAGCACAGTGTACAGTGTATGGTTTGATACAGTATAGCAACATACTAGCACAGTGTACAGTGTATAGTTTGATACAGTATAGCAACATACAGTGTACAGTGTATGGTTTGATACAGTATAGCAACATACTAGCACAGTGTACAGTGTATGGTTTGATACAGTATAGCAACATACTAGCACAGTGTATAGTGTATGGTTTAATACAGTATAGCAACATACTAGCACAGTGAACAGTGTATGGTTTGATACAGTATAGCAACATACTAGCACAGTGAACAGTGTATGGTTTGATACAGTATAGCAACATACTAGCACAGTGAACAGTGTATGGTTTGATACAGTATAGCAACATACTAGCACAGTGTATAGTTCATGATACAGTATAGCAACATACTAGCACAGTGTATAGTGTATAGTTCATGATACAGTATAGCAACATACTAGCACAGTGTACAGTTTTATACAGTATAGCAACATACTAGCACAGTGTACAGTGTACAGTTTGATACAGTATAGCAACATACTAGCACAGTGTACAGTGTATAGTTTGATACAGTATAGCAACATACTAGCACAGTGTACAGTGTATAGTTTGATACAGTATAGCAACATAATAGCACAGTGTATAGTTCATGATACAGTATAGCAACACACTCTTAAAAGTCTTAACGGTTCAACGCACTCTTATAGAAATAATAGCAACTGTGTTAGGATAATATTTTAAATATTAGTAAAAAACAAAAATGGAAACGTTGTATTATAAGAGACAATATAGAGACGTCAAGAAGACAGTGGAAAAGATCCTCAACTTCTTGGTAATAGCAAGCTTACTGCTAGCACCAATAGTCTGACTGACCAGGCCATCAACCCAACCCTCTTTGGTGATGACCCATAGAATTAACAGCAGGCAGGCAAGCAGGCAGGCAAGCAGGCAGGCAAGCAGGCAGGCAAGCAGGCAGGCAAGCAGGCAGGCAGGCAAGCAGGCAGGCAAGCAGGCAGGGCAGGCAAGGCAGCAGGCAAGCAGGCAGGCAAGCAGGCAAGCAGGCAGGCAAGCAGGCAGGCAAGCAGGCAGGCAGGCAAGCAGGCAGGCAGGCAAGCAGGCAGGCAAGCAGGCAGGCAGGCAAGCAGGCAGGCAGGCAAGCAGGCAGGCAGGCAAGCAGGCAGGCAGGCAGGCAGGCAGGCAAGCAGGCAGGCAGGCAAGCAGGCAGGCAGGCAAGCAGGCAGGCAAGCAGGCAGGCAAGCAGGCAGGCAGGCAAGCAGGCAGGCAAGGGCAGGCAAGCAGGCAGGCAAGGGCAGGCAGGCAAGCAGGCAGGCAAGCAGGCAGCAGGCGCAAGCAGGCAGGCAGGCAAGCAGGCAGGCAGGCAAGCAGGCAGGCACAGGCAGGCAAGCGGCAGGCAGGCAGCGGCAGGCAGGCAAAGGCAGGCAGGCAGGCAAGCAGGCAGGCAAGCAGGCAGGCAGAGCAGGCAGGCAGGCAAGCAGGCAGGCAAGCAGGCACAACCAGTTCCCAAGAATGGTTGTGTGATATACAGTATTATGGAAAAGTATCGTTTTCATTCCTTTCAGGTCACAGCTGTCCAGAGAGACTGTACCAGTACAGAACAGATATAACTTGTTATACCACTTTAAATTGTACCAATATAGACCAAACATAACCTGTTATACCACTTTAAATTGTACCTATATAGACCAGACATAACCTGTTATACCACTTTAAATTGTACCAATATAGACCAGACATAACCTGTTATACCACTTTAAATTGTACCAATATAGACCAGACATAACCTGTTATACCACTTTAAATTGTACAAATATAGACCAGACATAATCTGTTATAAGTGTATAATTTACAAAGAACTAAAAGCATCTTTTAATCACTACTCAGATGATTGTAACAATCATTAATTTCCTGCCTTTATTACTATTGTTCAATATTATCAATAATCAGTTATTTACAACACCCATTTGCTGCTATCATGACCAAATTACTCTACCATTAAAACTATAATCACATCTATAATTAAAGCAATTCCCAGGTCCATTATACGCAATGTAAACCATATCTATAATTTGTTTCAAGCCTAAGGTTCAAAGTCACAGCAGAGTCAGACGAAATAAAAAATTTTTTAAGTTATTTAAGCTGAAAAATTGTTGCTAGTATTTAGGTGTACTGTGATCACGTGAAGTGAGTGTGTTCCGGGGGTCAGCGCCCCCGTGCCCCGGCCGATGACTACCCATCCACCATCAGGGCAGGGGGGGCTAGATGGCTCGACCCCCTCCAGCCCAATATCTAAAGTAATGAGTACTGCCGTAGGCCTACTGGCCCACACTAGTATACATACCTCTAATCGATACCCCATCTTAAGTAACTACTGATAGAGGGTCTGCCATACTCTTGACGGACTTCAGTACTTCAAATAATAATAATAAAAGTAAAAAAATAATAATAATCTGGCACTTGACTGTGGTGCCAAACTATCCTAGGTGACAGGGGAGTCCATGAACTTAACCCCCCTTAAGTGACCTGGCTTCACAGGCTGGGACTGAGGTGGAAGGCAGGTTAAACCAGTCAGTGTGTGTGACCTCACGAGTCACAAGTGTTGGAATGTAACTAGAGGAGATTAACACCAGGGTCACCATCACGCTCGCATTGTAAGTGTTTATGATTTAAGCACACAAAAATTTATTGCTAGACGGTTTCCTTATAAGATGAGGCGTATGAGAGGTATGTGTACACGTGTATGTACACGTGTGTGTACACGTGTGTATACACGTGTGTGTACACGTGTATGTACACGTGTGTGTACACGTGTGTTCACACAGGCATTACAAAGGTACCATAATGCAACATTACTAACATATCTAGTACTATGTATCCATCATACATCCGCCTATATGTATATAACTATATAAAGAATAAAGACGTAGGTATACATATTTAATGGGATAAAAAACAAAGTAATCACTCAACAGGGAGTACCTTCAGTGTGAGAGACATGGGAGTGATAATGTCAGAGGATCTCATATTCAAAGGTCACAATTACGTTATTAACATAGTACAAGGGATGCCGAGCCAATGATGATACTCTTAATGTCATTTGTTCTCTCTAGGAGAACGTACAGAGAACGTACAGAGAACCTTCACTGTTATTGTTAGTCAAGCATTTAAATTACTTTGAACTTTGGAAGTTCCGGTAATCTACACTTGCAAAATTATGGAGGGACTGGTCCCAAATTTGCACAATTAAATTATTCCATGTGAAAGGAAGAGTCTTAGCAGACTGTGCAACATACTTGCAATGTAAAGCAAGGGAGAGCTGAGTACAGTAGAGCCAAGACTCTTCAACATCCTCCCTCATATGTACGTGGAAAATTACCAACACACCACTAGGTAATTAACTCTGGCGAGGGTAATGAAAAGACTCGCTCATCCCTGGTATGACCAAGTCAGTTCCTGATTACCAGAGGCTGTGATCTACACCTTAGTCAGTGTGTGACTACCATCACAGCCAGGTTGATCAGGCCAGTACCCGGGAGACCTGCTCTCTCAACCCTCAAACCCACTAGAGGTAACCTACAGTTATATTCATATATTTAAACACAAACACACAGTAAATACGTATAGTACAATATTATTCTTAACCACCAACCCATACCATCTTCTTCGTCTCTCCTCCTCCTCCTCCTCCTCCTCCTCCTCCTCCTCCTCTTCCTCTTTCGACGATATGCTCCTAAGTTTAATAAAGCTTCACGCATCTAGCTGACACAATACAATAACTAACGCACGAAAGTCATCATATGTGATGAAGTATGACTCGAACCCAGTTACACTGAAACGACAGCTAGAGTAACACACACTCTCACTCTGACTCTCCCTCAGGTCAGTGTGTCAGCCACAGGGTGCCCGCCCTGCCACCCAGTGTCAACACTGGCTGACACCAACGCTGCACTGCCATCACTCAGCTTCCAGCAAGTCTGCGTGCGCATGTGAACCCACCGATTAGTGTCTGTTGGGGTTCGAGTCTCCGCTCCTGGCTCCGTCTCTTGAGCATCGTCGAGGTGCTGCTTGTTACACTGTTCTATCATACTTCCTCTCATACTCATCTATGTAACTTACTTACACAACTTTATCACTTATATCATTCCACATATTTACTAAACTGAGACTAACATCCCTTGTACCTTGCCCTTGTGCCTTGCCCTTGTGCCTTGCCCTTGTCCTTGTACCTTTCCCTTTCCCTTGTGCCTTGCCCTTGTGCCTTGCCCTTGTCCTTGTACCTTGCCCTTGTCCTTGTACCTTGTAATTGTACCTTGCCCTTGTACCTTGCTCTTGTGCCTTGTCCTTGTCCTTGTACCTTGCCCTTGTGCCTTGCCCTTGTGCCTTGCCCTTGTCCTTATACCTTGTCCTTGTACCTTGCCCTTGTGCCTTGCCCTTGTGCCTTGCCCTTGTGCCTTGCCCTTGTCCTTGTACCTTGCCCTTGTACCTTGCACTTGTACCTTGCCCTTGTGCCTTGCCCTTGTGCCTTGCCCTTGTCCTTGTACCTTGCCCTTGTACCTTGCACTTGTACCTCGCACTTGTACCTTGCACTTGTACCTCGCACTTGTACCTTGCACTTGTACCTCGCACTTGTTCCTTGCACTTGTACCTTGCACTTGTTCCTTGCACTTGTACCTTGCACTTGTACCTTGCACTTGTACCTTGCACTTGTGCCTTGCACTTGTGCCTTGCACTTGTACCTTGCACTTGTGCCTTGCACTTGTGCCTTGCACTTGTACCTTGCCCTTGTCCTTGTACCTTGCCCTTGTACCTTGCACTTGTACCTCGCACTTGTACCTTGCACTTGTACCTTGCACTTGTACCTTGCACATGTGCCTTGCACTTGTACCTTGCACTTGTTCCTTGCCCTTGTACCTTGCATTTGTACCTTGCACTTGTACCTTGCACTTGTACCTTGCACTTGTACCTTGCACATGTGCCTTGCACTTGTGCCTTGCACTTGTACCTTGCACTTGTGCCTTGCACTTGTACCTTGCACTTGTACCTTGCACTTGTACCTTGCACTTGTGCCTTGCACTTGGGCCTTGCACTTGTACCTTGCACTTGTACCTTGCACTTGTGCCTTGCACTTGTACCTTGCACTTGTACCTCTCACTTGTACCTTGCACTTGTGCCTTGCCCTTGTACCTTGCACTTGTACCTTGTACTTGTACCTTGCACTTGTACCTTGCCCTTGTACCTTGCACTTGTACCTTGCACTTGTACCTTGTACTTGTACCTTGCACTTGTACCTTGCCCTTGTACCTTGCACTTGTACCTTGCACTTGTACCTTGCACTTGTACCTTGCCTTGCACTTGTACCTTGCACTTGTACCTCTACTTGTACCTTGCACTTGTGCCTTGCCTGTACCTTGCACTTGTACCTTGTACTTGTACCTTGCACTTGTACCTTGCCTTTGAACCTTGACACTTGTACCTTGCACTTGTACCTTGCACTTGTACTTGCACTTGCTGCATGTCCTTGCCTTGTACCTTGCACTTGTACCTTGCACTTGTACCTTCACCTTCCTTGACTTGTACCTTGCACTTGTGCCTTTCACTTATTTGACCTTGCCTTTGTACCTTGCCTTGTACCTTGCACTTGTACCTTACCTTGTACCTCATGCTCTTGTACCTTGCCTTGTACCTTTGCCTTGTCCTTGCACTTGTACCTTGCCTTGTACCTTGCCTTTGTACCTTGCCCTTGTACCTTGCCTTTGTACCTTGCCCTTGTACCTTGCCTTTGTACCTTGCCCTTGTACCTTGCCTTTGTACCTTGCCCTTGTACCTTGCACTCCACTTTGTCATTATGCGCTATGCCAAATTCTCCTATCTTATGTCCATTGATTACGTAAAGTCCTTGTCTCTTAGCTGTACCTATTACAGCATGTGCTCCTGGTCTTAGGTACCTTGCACAACAGATGTCTATGGGGCTTGAGTCCCTATCTTTAGTCAACAGATGTGATTACTGGAGTCTTAGGCTACGCTAGTTACAGCAGCAGATGTGCTCCTGGAGTCTTAGGCTACCCTAGTTACAGCAACAGATGTGCTACTGGAGTCTTAGGCTACCCTAGTTACAGCAACAGATGTGCTACTGGAGTCTTAGGCTACACTAGTTACAGCAACAGATGTGCTACTGGAGTCTTAGGCTACCCTAGTTACAGCAACAGATGTGCTACTGGAGTCTTAGGCTACCCTAGTTACAGCAGCATATGTGCTACTGGAGTCTTAGGCTACGCTAGTTACAGCAGCAGATGTGCTACTGGAGTCTTAGGCTACCCTAGTTACAGCAGCAGATGTGCTACTGGAGTCTTAGGCTACCCTAGTTACAGCAGTAGATGTGCTACTGAAGTCTTAGGCTACCCTAGTTACAGCAGTAGATGTGTTACTGGAGTCTTAGGCTACACTAGTTACAGCAGTAGATGTGCTACTGAAGTCTTAGGCTACCCTAGTTACAGCAGTAGATGTGCTACTGAAGTCTTAGGCTACCCTAGTTACAGCAGTAGATGTGTTACTGGAGTCTTAGGCTACACTAGTTACAGCAGTAGATGTGCTACTGGAGTCTTAGGCTACTCTAGTTACAGCAGCAGATGTGTTACTGGAGTCTTAGGCTACACTAGTTACAGCAGTAGATGTGCTACTGGAGTCTTAGGCTACTCTAGTTACAGCAGCAGATGTGCTACTGGAGTCTTAGGCTACTCTAGTTACAGCAGCAGATGTGCTACTGGAGTCTTAGGCTACTCTAGTTACAGCAGTAGATGTGCTACTGGAGTCTTAGGCTACTCTAGTTACAGCAGCAGATGTGCTACTGGAGTCTTAGGCTACACTAGTTACAGCAGCAGATGTGCTACTGGAGTCTTAGGCTACCCTAGTTACAGCAGCAGATGTGCTACTGGAGTCTTAGGCTACCCTAGTTACAGCAGCAGATGTGCTACTGAAGTCTTAGGCTACCCTAGTTACAGCAACAGATGTGCTACTGGAGTCTTAGGCTACCCTAGTTACAGCAGTAGATGTGTTACTGGAGTCTTAGGCTACACTAGTTACAGCAGCAGATGTGCTACTGGAGTCTTAGGCTACACTAGTTACAGCAGCAGATGTGCTACTGGAGTCTTAGGCTACCCTAGTTACAGCAGCAGATGTGCTACTGGAGTCTTAGGCTACCCTAGTTACAGCAGTAGATGTGCTACTGGAGTCTTAGGCTACCCTAGTTACAGCAACAGATGTGCTACTGGAGTCTTAGGCTACCCTAGTTACAGCAACAGATGTGCTACTGAAGTCTTAGGCTACCCTAGTTGCAGCATAAGAAATTTTAAAAACCCCAGTGGTTACTGTTAATATTAGGGTCTAGGATAGGGTTAGATTAATTAGTTCCTGTGAGACCGTCTTTCAAGACCCAGGGTTAAAGTACGTTTGGCCTCAGAAGTCACGTGGCTCAGTTGGTAGCCGCCTTACCTCGCACACTGAGAGTCAGGGTTCGATCTCCTGCACGAGGCAGGTTTCCTTGTACCTGCTGCCTTTGTTCAACTAGCAGTAAGTAGGTACCTAGTTGTAGGTCGCATTCTGGTAGAAGAGGATTAAAAGACCTCAATATAAATAAGAGTCCGACAAAACATCTTGATTACATGAGGTTATCCTGGGCTAGTAACCCTCCAGGTTAATAATACAAACATAATCTTTCTTCTTAAAATATATC
The DNA here is from genome assembly GCA_009830355.1 of Cherax destructor. Classification (NCBI taxonomy): domain Eukaryota; kingdom Metazoa; phylum Arthropoda; class Malacostraca; order Decapoda; family Parastacidae; genus Cherax; species Cherax destructor. The sequence goes on along the minus strand of WNWK01017269.1, from coordinate 32,926 downwards.
AGAGGTACAAATACGTCCATGGTACAAGTTTCAGAGGTACAAATACGTCCATGGTACAAGTTTCAGAGTTACAAATGTGACGCGCGTAGACACTCCACTAATATACTTGTACCCTGTACACCAAATATCTTGATTGAAAGTATTGAAAGTGCACACACACACACACACACACACACACACACACACACACACACACACACACACACACACACACACACACACACACACACACACACACACACATCTTTGTGTTTAGTAATACTTGCGCAGGTGTTTAGTGTCACATGTTTCCCAGGGATCAATCAGCTGACTGATGTACACAAACCCTAATGTTTTATACCCGGTGAGTACAATACCAGCCAGGTTGTTCAGGCAAGAACGTCGAGTCCCGTCAACTTGTTTATGTAAATTAAACAAGAATTAGAGATCATATGAATTAAGAACTCAAGAATTTATATTATACACAACCTTCACTTTATAGATGAATTAAAAGCAACTCACAAGATACATAAAACCATCACTTAACAAATACAAACAATTCTTTCAAGACGTAAGGTCACTTCTACTGAGGCAAGGTGACCTCAACAACGTACTGAGGCAAGGTGACCTCAACAACGTACTGAGGCAAGGTGACCTCAACAACGTACTGAGGCAAGGTGACCTCAACAACGTACTGAGGCAAGGTGACCTCAACAACGTACTGAGGCAAGGTGACCTCAACAACGTACTGAGGCAATGACCTCAACATCGTACTGAGGCAAGGTGACCTCAACATCGTACTGAGGCAAGGTGACCTCAACATCGTACTGAGGCAAGGTGACCTCAACATCGTACTGAGGCAAGGTGACCTCAACATCGTACTGAGGCAAGGTGACCTCAACAACGTACTGAGGCAAGGTGACCTCAACATCGTACTGAGGCAAGGTGACCTCAACATCGTACACACTATTACTCCCTCCTCAGCTGCCTTATCACAAAATCACGGTCACAGTTCACTCACACTCCAAAACACAAAATCGTAACTCATCCTGCAGCGACTTACCTGTGACCAGTTTCAAGGGTTCTTCCACCCCAACAGCCTGGTTAACCGGTTTCCAGATATTACGTTGCTTACACTCCAACAGCACCTTATATCTCCCGTCCAACTCCAAACCCCCACAAAAAAATAGCTTATTCGCCATAAGATTTGTTTAAAAAAGAGACACATTGTCTCACGACTCACTACGGGCTCGATACGGCTTATGCTGTCAGTGGCCCTATAAACCCCAACAACAACAACACGACTCACTGTTATGGTGGACTTGTCTGGTCGTTGTTGTGGTCTTCAGCGCCACTATTTTCCCCATATGTTGAGACTCACACTGCAGAGTTGTCGTTCCTGTAACCACTGAAGCTGAGGCAACATACACGACAATACAGACTGATCACTTACCCTTCATTTTCGATGATGTGTGTATCATTCACGTCATTCTTCCTCTTGTTCTTCTCATTCATCGCGTGTACGTTTGTCCTTATTTTGTTCGTGTTGTCCATGTTGGTGGATGTATCTGTTAGCAGCACCATGATGTAGGCTCCAGCGCTCACAATCGCTACACATTAAAACATTCAACACAACACTTCTCTATGACTGGGATCTCACCCAATCAATTCCATTAACATAACATTTGTTCCTGTTACGTTCTACATTACACTAGGTTACATTACAACAGCAATGTATCACTTGACAGCCAAATTCAAAAGCAGTCAATGTTTTGGTTTCATTTCGCTACCTGTGGACAACATTTTTAACATAATAAATAATAATTAAACACCGTGTTAAGTTCCGCACTGCCACCTGCAGGTGTTGACAATATCAAACCTAGTTTACATGTAAACTAGTTGTTTACTCGACACAAACTGGAAAAATGTATATATATATATACTACGAAAACCTAGTATTTTAAAATCTCATCGTCAAGGTTGCTAATACTAGGCTCTTGTACCATTCCAAAAAATCTGGCTCTACGCCATACACTAGTGTCATCTGGTTGCAGGAATGTCATCGGCACATGCTACCATTACTGCATCTGGCTCTCTGCTGACCCTGTTGAATCTGGTTTGCACACTGCCTTGGTCTGGCCTACCACCACTGGCTCTCTGCCTACCCTCTGCATCTGGCTCTCTGCCTACCCTCTCCATCTGGCTCTCTGCCTACCCTCTCCATCTGGCTCTCTGCCTACCCTCTGCATCTGGCTCTCTGCCTACCCTGTCCATCTGGCTCTCTGCCTACCCTGTCCATCTGGCTCTCTGCCTACCCTGTCATCTGGCTCTCTGCCTACCCTCTCATCTGGCTTCTGCTACCCTGTCCATCTGGCTCTCTGCATACCCTGTCCATCTGGCTCTCTGCCTACCCTGTCCATCTGGCTCTCTGCCTACCCTGTCCATCTGGCTCTCTGCCTACCCTGTCCCTCTGGCTCTCTGCCTACCCTCTGCATCTGGCTCTCTGCCTACCCTCTACATCTGGCTCTCTGCCTACCCTGTCCATCTGGCTCTCTGCCTACCCTGTCCATCTGGCTCTCTGCCTACCCTGTCCATCTGGCTCTCTGCCTACCCTCTGCATCTGGCTCTCTGCCTACCCTCTGCCCTACCGTTTTTAGTAACGATAATCTTCAGTGTTGACAGTTTAATGTTTAACAGGTCAGCTGAGTGAGGATGCAACACTGTCAACAACGGTAATACATCTTTGTATTTTAAATGATTTTGAAGATTGTATAAGTATTGTGTTTGAGTGTATTCAGTAAATGATTGTCTGCTCAGTACAATTTTCTTCCAATATTGTGACAGTGTAAGTTGGATGGTTATTCCTTACAGATTACGCTAAATTTCACTGTATTTGTAGGTGTTAATTGGAAGGTCGAGTCCAGTTTGGAGCAGTAATTATGTCAATGCCCCGCGACCTGGCCTCCGCGACCTGGCCTCCGCGACCTGGCCTCCGCGACCTGGCCTCAGACCTGCTCTCCCGATGGATGGCCTGGTCAACTACGCTGTTTGGGTTAGCAGCATCAACAGCCACTCGTGGTTCCTTGATCAATATATAGAGATGTGTTCACCTTACAGGTGAGGGTGCCACCTTGCCACGCCCACCTCTGCCATCCCTGGCTCACCACAAGGTATGTGTTTACCTTACAGGTGAGGGTGTCACCTTGCCACGCCCACCTCTGCCATCCCTGGCTCACCACAAGGTATGTGTTTACCTTACAGGTGAGGGTGCCACCTTGCCACGCCCACCTCTGCCATCCCTGGCTCACCACAAGGTATGTGTTCACCTTACAGGTGAGGGTGCCACCTTGCCACGCCCACCTCTGCCATCCCTGGCACACCACAAGGTATGTGTTCACCTTACAGGTGAGGGTGCCACCTTGCCACGCCCACCTCTGCCATCCCTGGCTCACCACAAGGTATGTGTTCACCTTACAGGTGAGGGTGCCACCTTGCCACGCCCACCTCTGCCATCCCTGGCACAACACAAGGTGTCACAACACTGCAGGAACAAGTGTACAAGTCTTCATGAGGAAACTGGACAAAGATAATCCCCCAGTTGCCAGATCAACCGGGTTCTGATGGATATGTGGGCCAGCTGGCTGCCAGCAGCAACAACCTGGTTGACCAGGCAAACACCAGACAAGCCTGTTCTAGGGCCGGCCTCCGGGAGAAAAACTCTCGAAACTCGTCAAGGGTATATCATAAATAGAGGTAGATGCACGCAATTCAAAACAGGTACCACAGCCTGGCTGATCAAGAACTGACTTGCAGAACTTAAGTTCTCTCTTAAAGACCGCCAGAGATGTGTTTCAAACGCCCCTTATCATGATGGAAGTGTAGACGGTCTGTCTAAAGTCTGTCTTGAGAGCGCCCACCAGAGCGCCAGCAACGTTAAACACAGGAATCACAGAAGGATGTTAAGTCTTGGTCTCATTACGTTTACTGAGTCTCAGTGTGATCAGTGCAGCAGTGATGGTACCAGCAGCTGCAGCAGTGATGGTACCAGCAGCTGCAGCAGTGATGGTACCAGCAGCTGCAGCAGTGATGGTATCAGCAGCTGCAGCAGTGATGGTACCAGCAGCTGCAGCAGTGAAGGTACCAGCAGCTGCAGCAGTGATGGTACCAGCAGCTGAAGCAGTGATGGTACCAGCAGCTGCAGCAGTGATGGTATCAGCAGCTGCAGCAGTGATGGTACCAGCAGCTGCATAAGTGATGGTACCAGCAGCTGCAGCAGTGATGGTACCAGCAGCTGCAGCAGTGATGGTACCAGCAGCTGCAGCAGTGATGGTACCAGCAGCTGCAGCAGTGATGGTACCAGCAGCTGCAGCAGTGATGGTACCAGCAGCTGCAGCAGTGATGGTACCAGCAGCTGCAGCAGTGATGGTACCAGCAGCTGCAGCAGTGATGGTATCAGCAGCTGCAGCAGTGATGGTACCAGCAGCTGCAGCAGTGAAGGTACCAGCAGCTGCAGCAGTGATGGTACCAGCAGCTGAAGCAGTGATGGTACCAGCAGCTGCAGCAGTGATGGTATCAGCAGCTGCAGCAGTGATGGTACCAGCAGCTGCAGAAGTGATGGTATCAGCAGCTGCGGCAATGATAGTACCAGCAACTGCAGCAGTGATGGTACCAGCAGCTGCAGCAGTGATGGTATCGGCAGCTGCAGCAGTGATGGTATCAGCAGCTGCAGCAGTGATGGTACCAGCAGCTGCAGCAGTGATGGTACCAGCAGCTGAAGCAGTGATGGTACCAGCAGCTGCAGCAGTGATGGTATCAGCAGCTGCGGCAATGATAGTACCAGCAGCTGCAACAGTGATGGTACCAGCAGCTGCATCGGTAATGGTACCAGCAGCTGCAGCAGTGATGGTATCAGCAGCTGCAGCAGTGATGGTATCAGCAGCTGCAGCAGTGATGGTACCAGCAGCTGCAGCAGTGATGGTACCAGCAGCTGCAGAAGTGATGGTATCAGCAGCTGCGGCAATGATAGTACCAGCAACTGCAGCAGTGATGGTACCAGCAGCTGCAGCAGTGATGGTATCAGCAGCTGCAGCAGTGATGGTACCAGCAGCTGCAGCAGTGATGGTACCAGCAGCTGCTGAAGTGATGGTATCAGCAGCTGCAGCAGTGATGGTACCAGCAGCTGCAGCAGTGATGGTACCAGCAGCTGCAGAAGTGATGGTACCAGCAGCTGCGGCAATGATAGTACCAGCAACTGCAGCAGTGATGGTACCAGCAGCTGCAACAGTGATGGTATCAGCAGCTGCAGCAGTGATGGTACCAGCAGCTGCAGCAGTGATGGTACCAGCAGCTGCAGCAGTGATGGTATCGGCAGCTGCAGCAGTGATGGTACCAGCAGCTGCAGCAGTGATGGTACCAGCAGCTGCAGCAGTGATGGTACCAGCAGCTTCAGCAGTGATGGTATCAACAGCTGCAGCAGTGATGGTATCAGCAGCTGCAGCAGTGATGGTACCAACAGCTGCAACAGTGATGGTACCAACAGCTGCGGCAGTGATGGTTCCAGCAGCTGCAGCGGTGATGGTACCAACAGCGGCAGCAGTGATGGTACCAACAGCGTCAGCAGTGATGGTATCAGCAACTGCGGCAGTGATGGTACAAGCAGTTGCAGCAGTGATGGTACCAACAGCGGCAGCAGTAATGGTATCAGCAACTGCAGCAGTGATGGTTCCAGCAGCTGCAGCAGTGATGGTACCAACAGCTGCTGGTACCATCACTAAAATTAACTTCACGTTACGTAAATTTCAGCTTTAATAATCTAAATACGTGCTAAGTGTTGACCTACGCAGCTTGTCAAGTGTGGAAACCGAGCCTTGGTTATATACCTAAGAGGTGGTGGTCTCCTACCTTCCTCCACACCTGTCACCTAGGTTAATTAGAGCCCAGAATTTTAGGCTCCCCAGGTGTGTGTCCAGACACATGTCTGCCCCACAGACCATTTTCCCTAGACACGTGAAAAATATAGTTCGTTTTTTTCCCCGTCAAGCAAGGCTGGAGCGTGACCTGCACTGAGCTGTGGTCTCTAGCATGGTCTTAACAAGGCTGGAGCGTGACCTGCACTGAGCTGTGGTCTCTAGCATGGTCTTAACAAGGCTGGAGCGGGACCTGCACTGAGCTGTGGTCTCTAGCATGGTCTTAACAAGGCTGGAGCGGGACCTGCACTGAGCTGTGGTCTCTAGCATGGTCTTAAGAAGGCTGGAGCGGGACCTGCACTGAGCTGTGGTCTCTAGCATGGTCTTAACAAGGCTGGAGCGGGACCTGCACTGAGCTGTGGTCTCTAGCATGGTCTTAACAAGGCTGGAGCGTGACCTGCACTGAACTGTGGTCTCTAGCTTGGTCTTAAGAAGGCTGGAGCGGGACCTGCACTGAGCTGTGGTCTCTAGCATGGTCTTAACAAGGCTGGAGCGGGACCTGCACTGAGCTGTGGTCTCTAGCATGGTCTTAACAAGGCTGGAGCGTGACCTGCACTGAGCTGTGGTCTCTAGCATGGTCTTAAGGAGATTTTTGTCGACTTTTTTAACTGTTGCCCACACGCACAGACATTATTACTCCCACCTTCACCTCCAAGCATCACAAGCAACTGTGCCCACTCGCACGCACGTACACTCGCTCGCACGTACACAAGCACGCACGTACACAAGCACGCACGTACACAAGCACGCGCGCGCCCGGTAAATCAAAGAATATCTAATGAACACAAGACAGGTGATGGTAAGGACAGGTCTTTCAGGACGGGAAACTACAACAAGTTGAGTTCCTCAAGGATCAGTACTATGACCATTACTATTCTTAGTATTTGTTAGTGACCTGTCATAGTGAATTGAGTCATATGTGTCCTTGTTTGTCGCTGATGTTAAATTAATGAGAATAAAAACAAAAGAGTAAAGACAGGTTACAGGAAGACTTACACAAGCTGATAGAGTGGCCAAACAAGCTAGAGTGGTCAAACAAGCTGCTAGAGTGGTTAAACAAGCTAGAGTGGTCAAACAAGCTGCTAGAGTGGTCAAACAAGCTAGAGTGGTCAAACAAGCTGCTAGAGTGGTTAAACAAGCTGCTAGAGTGGTCAAACAAGCTAGAGTGTCAAACAAGCTGCTAGAGTGGTTAAACAAGCTGCTAGAGTGGTCAAACAAGCTACTAGAGTGGTTAAACAAGCTAGAGTGGTCAAACAAGCTAGAGTGGTCAAACAAGCTGCTAGAGTGGTCAAACAAGCTAGAGTGGTCAAACAAGCTGCTAGAGTGGTCAAACAAGCTGCTAGAGTGGTCAAACAAGCTACTAGAGTGGTCAAACAAGCTGCTAGAGTGGTCAAACAAGCTGCTAGAGTGGTCAAACAAGCTAAAGTGGTCAAACAAGCTGCTAGAGTGGTCAAACAAGCTAGAGTGGTCAAACAAGCTAGAGTGGTCAAACAAGCTGCTAGAGTGCTCAAACAAGCTACTAGAGTGGTCAAACAAGCTGCTAGAGTGGTCAAACAAGCTACTAGAGTGGTCAAACAAGCTGCTAGAGTGATCAAACAAGCTGCTAGAGTGGTCAAACAAGCTGCTAGAGTGGTCAAACAAGCTGCTAGAGTGGTCAAACAAGTGCTTACACTTATGTAGAATGAATTCAAACAAGGTCATGAAAACTGGGGATGGAAAGATTTTAAGAAACATGGAATACAACTCGAGTCGAAAAACTACGTATATCGCTCAAGGAGAAAGATCTTGGAGTGAGCATCACACCCAACATATCACCAGAGCATCTCAATAGCATAACATCTGCAGTACATACGAGGTTAATCTCAGACCTTAAAAAAACTCGATAAGGCATTTTTTTATAATGCTTTACACGACATAAGTCAGGCCTATCATAGAGTATGTAGCACCAGCATAGAACCTCCATCTTAAACACGTACACCTGGAATGGTCCAGAGGTTAAGTTACGAGGGACTAAATGAGTTGAGCCTGACAGCTTTAGAAAAGTACTAAAAGAGACAAGATTAAGACATGCAAAATTCGCAAAGGATTTAACAGAGTAGATTGGGAGAGACTTTGAAATACGAGGCACAGAGCGAGGGTCACACATGGAAGCTAAAGCCGTAGATGAGACACAGGGATGACAGGAATGTGGTCAGCCTCAGTGTGGTAAGTTGGAACGAGGTGAATGAGGAAGTTGTAGAGACACACTTATTAATACACAGTTTAACAGTACGAGTGAAGCACGACACGAGGAACCAACACATAAACACATGTTTTTATTACCATGTAAAGCGAACTTTGGTCACTTCTTGCATGTTCCGCCCTTTAATTGTATAGAAATAACGATAGAATTAAAAAATCTGTATTAGGTAAGCAAACCCACGACTAACAGTAACTGCCACAGTAGTGGTGGTGGTGGTGATGGTGGTGGTGGTGGTGATGGTGGTGGTGGTTTTGGTGGTGGTGTATCACATGACACTAACACCCATCATCACAACCACCACAACCCCGGTCACACGCTCTCTCTCTTTCTCTCTCATACACACACACACACACACACAATAAAGAATCGTTCAGGACCCTGTACACTGTGTACGTTAGGCCCATACTGGAGTATGCAGCACCAGTTTGGAACCATCACCTAGCCAAGCACGTAAAGAAGCTAGAGAAAGTGCAAAGGTTTGCAACAAGACTAGTCCCAGAGCTAAGGGGTATGTCCTACGAGGAGAGGTTAAGGGAAATCGACCTGACGACACTGGAGGACAGGAGAGATAGGGGGGGACATGATAACGACATATAAGATACTGAGAGGAATTGACAAGGTGGACAGAGACAGAATGTTCCAGAGATGGGACACAGCAACAAGGGGACACAGTTGGAAGTTGAAGACTCAGATGAATCACAGGGATGTTAGGAAGTATTTCTTCAGTCACAGAGTGGTCGGGAAGTGGAATAGTTTGGGAAGCGATGTAGTGGAGGCAGGTTCCATACATAGCTTTAAGAAGAGGTATGATAATGCTCATGGCGCAGGGAGAGTGACCCAGTAGCGGCCAGTGAAGAGGCGGGGCCAGGAGCTATGAATCGACCCCTGCAACCACAACTAGGTGAGTACACACACACACACAAACACACACACGCATCTGAATCACTAGCTTAAATCTACAAAAAGTCAAAAGATACGGGACAAGTGTGAGATATATAGCAGTAAGGTAGTGTAGGTCACCAGGAGAGTGGTGGAGCAGTGGTTTTGTCAACAAACAGCAGTAAATGTTGTCTGCAATGCCAGCCTGGAGTTCTAGGACAAGTGACGCAGGAGACGCCAGGCTGGCTTGCATATTCTTGGACTGCAAGAATGCATTAAATACTGCAGCTCACAAGAGAATGGGACAGAAACTTGAGGAGCGGAGAAGAATAACAGGCAATACGCAACAGTGGATCAAAGAGCAACTTATGGAAAGACTAAACAGATTGTCAAAATGGGAAAGTAACAGGTGGAGTTCTGCAAGGATCCTTATTATAACCGATACTATTTTTGAGATAAGTCAGAGACGTAACAGAATGATAGAATCAAATATATCACTGTTCGTAAATGCAAAGTTACAAAAATTTGGGAAGGGTTAAAAGAGAACAGAACCTGGAACATAACTATGGGACCAGAGGCTAGAAACCTCACTCAACGAGAAAGATCTAAGAATATAAAAGAAAAGAAGCACTGCAGGAGGCTTACTGGCCCATGCTAGGCAGGTCCAAGTCACCTACTAGTCTAAGCTACTGCCTGAAGCCAGTCAGGTCTAAGGCGTGAACATTAGGCTGAGCATATCACCAAAGGCACACAAACTGAATAACCTCGAGTATGAAGCACCAGCATGAAACCCTTATCTGAAACTTTATAGTAAATGCAGTAATTTGCAACGAGACAGGAGAGGCTCAAGGAACTGAACCTCACCACAGATGATGGGAGAACCAAAGTGGATAGGACAGACAGTTCTAGAGGCGGGAAACAAGTGCACGAGGGCACAGCTAGAAGCTGAGTCGCAGAGATGTCAGGAAGTATTTCTTCAGTCTGAGGGTGAGAGGAAGTTAAAGACAGTTTAACTTGGGATATAAAATGTTCAAAACATCTGATAGATAAAACAAGGCCTAGGAGGAATAATAATAACAATAGTATCACCAGATAATAATAATAATCACCAAATGCTGTTGTTAAGGACACGACACAACGTTGACAAATAAAAAAAAATTCTAATAGGCAACAAAACACTGAAGCTGCCTGTGAACAATGGCGACATTAATTGTATGTGTGGTTGTATGATCATCCGCCCAGAACACCGTTAACAACCTGTGTGCACCCGTGTGTGCGCATGTGCACCTCAGCACACCCACGCACATGACTCGTTGAACTCCAAGCAAGGCAATCCCCTGGTGTGACGTCACAAGTGGTTAGCCTTCACAACAATCATTGGTTAGCCTTCACAACAATCATTGGTTAGCCTTCACAACAATCATTGGTTAGCCTTCACAACAATCATTGGTTAGCCTTCACATCATTGGTTAGCCTTCAACAATCATTGGTTAGCCTTCACAACATTCATTGGTTAGCCTTCACAACAATCATTGGTTAGCCTTCACAACAATCATTGGTTAGCCTTCACAACAATCATTGGTTAGCCTTCACAATCATTGGTTAGCCTTCACAACAATCATTGGTTAGCCTTCACAACAATCATTGGTTAGCCTTCACAACAATCATTGGTTAGCCTTCACAACAATCATTGGTTAGCCTTCACAACAATCATTGGTTAGCCTTCACAACAATCATTGGTTAGCCTTCACAACAATCAACAGCTGGTCTTCACAACAATCAGCAGCTGGCCTTCACAACAATCAGCAGCTGGTCTTCACAACAATCAGCAGCTGGCCTTCACAACAATCAGTAGCTATCCTTCACAACAATCAGTAGCTGGCCTTCACAACAATCAGTAGCTGGCCTTCACAACAATCAGTAGCTGGCCTTCACAACAATCAGTAGCTGGCCTTCACAACAATCAGTAGCTGGCCTTCACAACAATCAGCAGCTGGCCTTCACAACAATCAGCAGCTGGCCTTCACAACAATCAGTAGCTGGCCTTCACAACAATCAGTAGCTGGCCTTCACAACAATCAGTAGCTGGCCTTCACAACAATCAGTAGCTGGCCTTCACAACAATCAGCAGCTGGCCTTCACAACAATCAGCAGCTGGCCTTCACAACAATCAGCAGCTGGCCTTCACAACAATCAGTAGCTGGCCTTCACAACAATCAGCAGCTGGCCTTCACAACAATCAGTAGCTGGCCTTCACAACAATCAGTAGCTGGCCTTCACAAATTAGTTATATTTGTCAAATATTAGCGTGGGATGTAGCGAGAAGTGGGACGCACCTTTGATGCCTTTACCTTTGATATACCTTTGATGAGTTCCAAGTTTTTTTTTACTCCCAGAGCGCGGCCTTGGGCCAGGTTTGTCTGGTGATTGCCTGGTCAATCAGGCTGTTGCTGGTGGTGGTCCGGTGACCCACTTATCCATCATAGCCTGGAGTCTACCTACCTGGAGGGTGTTCCGGGGGTCGACGCCCCCGCGGCAAGGTCCATGACCAGGGCTCGCGGTGGATCAGGGCCTGATCAACCAGGCTGTTACTGGTGAAGATACTTGTCCGGTTTCCTCTTGAAGACTTCCACAAGTGTCCCAGCAGTGTTACTGATATCTTCTGGTAAGATATTGGGCCACGGATGTTGATACAGTGTTCTCTTGTTATGCCTCCTGTATTCCTGCTTTTCTATGGGTTTATTTTGCACTTCCTCCCATATCTCTCACTCCAGTATGTTGTTATGGCAGTGTGCAGATTTGGGACCAAGCCCTCCAGCAATTTCCAGGTATATATTATGATGTATTTCTCCGCGCCAGTAAGTACATATTTGGGAATTTAAGACATTCCCAGTAATTTAAATGGTTTCTCGGCTCTATGCGAGACATAATACCCTCCAGTGTATACGTCATTCTCTGTTCTTCTGGCCAATGCTTTGTTGAAACTATGCCCTCTTTTGTTGACAGACCTTAGGAACACAAAAGGAATGTTCACCTTGGCCACACTAGCGGCTCTCTGTTGTGTCGTGTTAGACACAGCAACATCTTGGGATCTTGTAGGTACGGGAGTAAATTCTTGGGAAGCTTTGGGTAGTGGTGGTTTTGATAAGGACCTGCCTTGTATGGGCCAGTAGGTCTTCTGCAGTGTTCCTCCATACTTATGTTCTTATAAAGATATCTGTATCTGTTGCACCTCGGATATTTCTCCTGCCCTCAACGGTGCCGTCAACACTGAGCAAGGGAAGTGCTGCTGACATGAAGGGGCGGAGGAATTAATGAAGGCATAGGGATGGTAAGGGGTAAAGGCTGCTTTGACCTGAACGTTCACTCACAAGTCTTAGCAATAGGAATTTTATACAATGCACGAGAGAATATCAAAGGTAAAGGTGAACAATAAGAATTATCGGCAATTATCGGCATGGGGAGAGGGCGAGAGAGAGAGAGAGAGAGAGAGAGAGAGAGAGAGAGAGAGAGAGAGAGAGAGAGAGAGAGCATGTGGTTGTACCATTAGACACGTCACGTGTAAGGATGAGAACATCTGCCAGTGAAGCAGCAAGGAAGCAGAGGACTTGTGTTGCTCCCAGGAGAGTCATCTTAGCACTCTTCAAAAGTATCAAATGTGGCACTTGAGTCAGACACTGACACTGCGTCACGGAAGTCAAAGAGCTGAGGTGGACCTCTCCACTGACAAACACTGCTTCCTCTTCATCGCAAGTTTCCAGCAGAGAGAATCACCTCTAAGTTCTCGGATTCGTTGAAAACCATTGTTGAAAATCAAAACAAATCCTCAACAATAGATAGGCCGCTCAGCAGACGCTCACAAGATTGACGATCACTGCGACTCCCACACTACGACCACACAAAAGCAAGATTGCTGGGAATTGTGTCGCCCTAAAATTCTGCAGACGGTTAAAGCGCAATAGAAATCTCTGGTACACAACTATGGTAGTACTGCCGTCATCAGTCATGTTGACACCTCAGAGTAGCCTAGGGCGCAGTCCTGAGGAGTGTGACAGTAGTATGATCTTCAAAATACTAGAAACCCCTGGTTACTCAATACTAGAAACCCCTGGTTACTCAATACTGAAAATAAAACCACTAACACTGATATTGGCTACCAATCATCACCGTCAATACACAGCAAACTCATCAAGATCATTAACACGGGATGTTTATCAAGATCAACATTCATTAAGTTGGTCAATACATCCATCAGGGTCATCCAGCACAACATTCATCAGGGTCACCCCGAGCATTTTATCAGTGCTCCAGTGCACCCTACTATGAGACACCACACTGGTCACAGTAACACCAACTGTACGTCAGGCCAGCTGCTGACACCACACTGGTCACAGTAACACCAACTATACGTCAGACCAGCTTCTGACACCACACTGGTCACAGTAACACCAACTGTACGTCAGGCCAGCTGCTGACACCACACTGGTCACAGTAACACCAACTGTACGTCAGGAAAGCTGCTGACACCACACTGGTCACAGTAACACCAACTATACGTCAGGCCAGCTGCTGACACCACACTGGTCACAGTAAACATTAAGTCAGGCCAGCTGCTGACACCACACTGGTCACAGTAACACCAACTGTACGTCAGGCCAGCTGCTGACACCACACTGGTCACAGTAACACCAACTGTACGTCAGGCCAGCTGCTGACACCACACTGGTCACAGTAACACCAACTGTACGTCAGGCCAGCTGCTGACACCACACTGGTCACAGTAACACCAACTGTACGTCAGGCCAGCTGCTGACACCACACTGGTCACAGTAACACCAACTGTACGTCAGGCCAGCTGCTGACACCACACTGGTCACAGTAACACCAACTGTACGTCGGGCCAGCTGCTGACACCACACTGGTCACAGTAACACCAACTGTACGTCAGGCCAGCTGCTGACACCACACTGGTCACAGTAACACCAACTATACGTCAGGCCAGCTGCTGACACCACACTGGTCACAGTAACACCAACTGTACGTCAGGCCAGCTGCTGACACCACACTGGTCACAGTAACACCAACTATACGTCAGGCCAGCTGCTGACACCACACTGGTCACAGTAACACCAACTGTACGTCAGGCCAGCTGCTGACACCACACTGGTCACAGTAAACATTAAGTCAGGCCAGCTGCTGACACCACACTGGTCACAGTAAACATTAAGTCAGGCCAGCTGGTGACACCACACTGGTCACAGTAACACCAACTGTACGTCAGGCCAGTTGCTGACACCACACTGGTCACAGTAACACCAACTATACGTCAGGCCAGCTGCTGACACCACACTGGTCACAGTAACACCAACTGTACGTCAGGCCAGCTGCTGACACCACACTGGTCACAGTAACACCAACTATACGTCAGGCCAGCTGCTGACACCACACTGGTCACAGTAACACCAACTGTACGTCAGGCCAGCTGCTGACACCACACTGGTCACAGTAAACATTAAGTCAGGCCAGCTGCTGACACCACACTGGTCACAGTAAACATTAAGTCAGGCCAGCTGGTGACACCACACTGGTCACAGTAACACCAACTGTACGTCAGGCCAGCTGCTGACACCACACTGGTCACAGTAAACATTAAGTCAGGCCAGCTGCTGACTCACACCACATTAACTGCTGAACACAACTAAAGAGTAGCACAGAGGATTCTCATCTGGTGCACAATCCGTGTTTACCAGGAGGACAGTGATACCCAAGAGCCATTAAAAGATAAGGACCCACCTCCAGTCACCCACCAGCTACCCAAACTCCAGTCACCCACCAGCTACCCAAACTCCAGTCACCCATATGCTAGACCCAGGGTACAGTCAACTACCAGATTACCTCCCACCCATGTATCAAGACAGTGGTAAATACTAGCGGGACTGGTTCCCACTCTGCACATAGAAGCTAACACTTCATGAGAGTGGGACAGTAGACGACCAAAAAACACTCACCATTACATCCAATGTATGACGTCCTAGAGATTACTTAATATACATCTCCAGTGAATAACATACCAGAGATCACGAGTACGTCAACGTTTAAAATTGATTCAAATGTCTTACAAAACCCAGCCAGTATTCGTAGCTTTTAAAATATCTATGGGAAAACATAAGCCATACTTTCTGCAACAAAAAACTAAACTGAAAAGAATAAATACTTTGAATGTATTGTGTAATGAGGAACCATCACAACAGAACCTTCAATGAAATATCTGGGAATTACCTTTGACCCCCAAGCATGTCAGGTGAATTACCTTTGACCCCCAAGCATGTCAGGTGAATTACCTTTGACCCCCAAGCATGTCAGGTGAATTACCTTTGACCCCCAAGCATGTCAGGTGAATTACCTTTGACCCCCAAGCATGTCAGGTGAATTACCTTTGACCCCCAAGCATGTCAGGTGAATTACCTTTGACCCCCAAGCATGTCAGGTGAATTACCTTTGACCCCCAAGCATGTCAGGTGAATTGATAGTGAACAATATAGCAAAAAAAAAAGCAAATGTTAGGTTAAAGTTCCTGGACAGCCTGGCACAGTGTCTAGCTACTGAGGCCCCGCAGGACCCATGTCTACCTCTCACAGTGTCACGTAGATTAGTGACACTGGTGCTCTGTTCTAACAAAAAAAACTGTAAAACGGACTCCAAAATATCTAGAATATTATGGTGGTATTCATCGTGGGCCAGGGGTCCATGAGAGCGTGTACGTCAGGGGTCCATCAGAGCGTGTACGTCAGGGGTCCATGAGAGCGTGTACGTGAGGGATCCATGAGAGCGTGTACGTCAGGGGTCCATGAGAGCGTGTACGTCAGGGGTACATGAGAGCGTGTACGTCAGGGGTCCATGAGAGCGTGTACGTCAGGGGTCCATGAGAGCGTGTACGTCAGGGGTCCATGAGAGCGTGTACGTCAGGGGTCCATGAGAGCGTGTACGTCAGGGATCCATGAGAGCGTGTACGTCAGGGGTCCATGAGAGCGTGACGTCAGGGCAGAGCGTACGTCAGGGGTCCATGAGAGCGTGTACGTCAGGGGTCCATGAGAGCGTGTACGTCAGGGGTCCATGAGAGCGTGTACGTCAGGGGTCCATGAGAGCGTGTACGTCAGGGGTCCATGAGAGCGTGTACGTCAGGGGTCCATGAGAGCGTGTACGTCAGGGGTCCATGAGAGCGTGTACGTCAGGGGTCCATGAGAGCGTGTACGTCAGGGGTCCATGAGAACGTGTACGTCAGGGGTCCATGAAAGCGTGTACGTCAGGGGTCCATGAGAGCGTGTACGTCAGGGGTCCATGAGAGCGTGTACGTCAGGGGTCCATGAGAGGTGTACGTCAGGGGTCCATGAGAGCGTGTACGTCAGGGGTCCATGAGAGCGTGTACGTCAGGGGTCCATGAGAGGTGTACGTCAGGGGTCCATGAGAGCGTGTACGTCAGGGGTCCATGAGAGCGTGTACGTCAGGGGTCCATGAGAGGTGTACGTCAGGGGTCCATGAGAGGGTGTACGTCAGGGGTCCATGAGAGCGTGTACGTCAGGGGTCCATGAGAGCGTGTACGTCAGGGGTCCATGAGAGGGTGTACGTCAGGGGTCCATGAGAGGGTGTACGTCAGGGGTCCATGAGAGCGTGTACGTCAGGGGTCCATGAGAGCGTGTACGTCAGGGGTCCATGAGAGGCGTCGGTCCAGAGTGTACGTCAGGGGTCCATGAGAGGGTGTACGTCAGGGGTCCATGAGAGCGTGTACGTCAGGGGTCCATGAGAGCGTGTACGTCAGGGGTCCATGAGAGGGTGTACGTCAGGGGTCCATGAGAGCGTGTACGTCAATACAGAAGATAGCTTACAGCAGCTGAAACTAAATAACGTTAATAAAATTGCTCACAATTACTGCCTAGTGCCTTTGCCTTTACCTTTGATATACCTTTGATGAGTTTCGAGTGTCTACTCTCGGAGCCCGGCCATGGACCAGGCTCGTCTGGTGCTTGCCTGGTCAACCAGGCTGTTGCTTCTGGAGGCCCGCTGCCCCACATATCCATCACAGCCTGGTTGATATGGCACTTGGTGAAGATACTTGTCCAGTTTCCTCTTGAAGGCTTCTACACTGGTTCCAGCAGTACTTCTGATATCTTCTGGTAAGATGTTGAACAGTCTGGGGCCACGGATGTTGATACAGTGCTCCCTTATTGTGCTCACTGCACCCTTGCTCCTCGCTGCAAATTTTGCCAAGTTCAGGAACCATAACCAGTATGGTACTCGGGGAAGTGAGCACAATTCTGTAGTTCCTACAGTAGGTGATCAGAACCTCAAACACCTTTTATTGTATAGCAATAAAGGAGTGGAACAGACTGCCTGAACAAGTGAGGACCTGACTTAGCATAAAAAAACTCGTTGATCAGGTCCTGGTCCACCGGGAGGCCTGGTCGTGGACCGGGCCGCGGGGGCGCTGACCCCCGGAATACCCTCCAGGTAGGTAGAACCAGTACACGAAGACAACTACAATATTCCTAATGCATGAAGCTACGGAAAGGTAGTGATTTATAGTTAATATTCGTGTACCTATTAAATTAAGCTCATTTTCTCTATTTAATATTCACATTGCAGATAAATGGTTCAGCGAACCGATAAATTAGACACACATGGAACACCTGGGTATCGTAATCGAGGAAACGTTTCGCCACACAGCGGCTTCAGGAGTCCAATACGAAGAAGAATGTTGAAGATCAGGAAGATCTTGATCTTATCTTCACCATTCTTGTCTGTACAGGACTGATGAAGCCACAGTGGGGCGAAACTGATGACGCCACAGTGGGGCGAAACGGATGAAGCCATAGTGGGGCGAAACTGATGAAGCCACAGTGGGGCGAAACTGATGAAGACACAGTGGGGCGAAACTGATGAAGCCATAGTGGGGCGAAACTGATGAAGCCACAGTGGGGCGAAACTGATGAAGCCACAGTGGGGCGAAACTGATGAAGCCATAGTGGGGCGAAACTGATGACGCCATAGTGGGGCGAAACTGATGAAGCCATAGTGGGGCGAAACTGATGACGCCACAGTGGGGCGAAACTGATGAAGCCATAGTGGGGCGAAACTGATGAAGCCACAGTGGGGCGAAACTGATGAAGCCACAGTGGGGCGAAACTGATGAAGCCACAGTGGGGCGAAACTGATGAAGCCACAGTGGGGCGAAACGTTTCCTCAAGATACCCAAGTGTTGCACGTGTGTCTAATTTATCAATATATCTCTATTGTCTCTCTCTTTATTGTAACTTATTCCATGCACTTGATTTACTCATCTTATTTGAATGGTTATAATCATGACTGACTCTACTGTAGATCCTCCAGGTATCTAACAGCGAGGCTGCTAATACGCTGCGTATTTCTACTGTAGACCCTCCAGGTATCTAACAGCGAGGCTGCTAATACGCTGCGTATTTCTACTGTAGACCCTCCAGGTATCTAAAAACGATCCTGCTAATACGCTGCGTATTTCTACTGTAGACCCTCCAGGTATCTAACAACGAGGCTGCTAATACGCTGCGTATTTCTACTGTAGACCCTCCAGGTATCTAACAGCGAGGCTGCTAATACGCTGCGTATTTCTACTGTAGACCCTCCAGGTATCTAACAACGAGGCTGCTAATACGCTGCGTATTTCTACTGTAGACCCTCCAGGTATCTAACAGCGAGGCTGCTAATACGCTGCGTATTTCTACTGTAGACCCTCCAGGTATCTAACAACGAGGCTGCTAATACGCTGCGTATTTCTACTGTAGACCCTCCAGGTATCTAACAACGAGGCTGCTAATACGCTGCGTATTTCTACTGTAGACCCTCCAGGTATCTAACAACGAGGCTGCTAATACGCTGCGTATTTCTACTGTAGACCCTCCAGGTATCTAACAACGAGGCTGCTAATACGCTGCGTATTTCTACTGTAGATCCTCCAGGTATCTAACAGCGAGGCTGCTAATACGCTGCGTATTTCTACTGTAGACCCTCCAGGTATCTAACAGCGAGGCTGCTAATACGCTGCGTAATTCAGTTAAATACGCAGAATTCTAATTGAAATAAGTCACAGAAATTTTTGAGTTATTCTGGTGGGTAATTTAGGCATATTAACATGTAGGGTGATTGCAATCACCCAACACTTCTTTAATTGCACTTTTGCGATATCGTACCTAAATAAACTTACTTTTGTCGTTCAAAATAACATAATAAAATCGTTCAAAACAGGACAGTTATATCCTTCAAAACTGGTCATATAATTCAGGGTTACTGTATCGTTCAAGACAAGTCACTTGTATCGTTCAAAACAAGTCACTTGTATCGTTCAAGACAAGTCATATGTATGTATGTATGTATGTATATATATATATATATATATATATATATATATATATATAAAACACGTTGCTTGAATAAAATTAAAACACATAATAACGAGCAATTTCTACTCGTCCGTCTTTCATATGGGTAAAAATTACGTGACACTTGTATCGTTCAAAGTGATACTTGTATCGTTCAAAGTGACACTTGTATCGTTCAAAGTGACACTTGTATCGTTCAAAGTGACACTTGTATCGTTCAAAGTGACACTTTTATCGTTCAAAGTGACACTTGTATCGTTCAAAGTGACACTTGTATCGTTCAAAGTGACACTTGTATCGTTCAAAGTGACACTTGTATCGTTCAAAGTGACACTTGTATAGTCCAAAGTGACACTTGTATCGTTCAAAGTGACACTTGTATCGTTCAAAGTGACAATTGTATCGTTCAAAGTGACACTTGTATCGTTCAAAGTGACACTTGTAGCGTTCAAAGTGAAACTTTTATCGTTCAAAGTGTGACACTTGTATCGTTCAAAGTGTGACACTTGTATCGTTCAAAGTGTGACACTTGTATCGTTCAAAGTGTGACACTTGTATCGTTCAAGTGTGACACTTGTATCGTTCAAAGTGACACTTGTATCGTTCAAAGTGACACTTGTATAGTCCAAAGTGACACTTGTATCGTTCAAAGTGACACTTGTATCGTTCAAAGTGACACTTGTATCGTTCAAAGTGACACTTGTATAGTTCAAAGTGACACTTGTATCGTTCAAATTGACACTTGTATCGTTCAAAGTGACACTTGCATCGTTCAAAGTGTGACACTTGTATCGTTCAAAGTGTGACACTTGTATCGTTCAAAGTGACACTTGTATCGTTCAAAGTGTAACACTTGTATCGTTCAAAGTGTGACACTTGTATCGTTCAAAGTGACACTTGTATCGTTCAAAGTGCGACACTTGTATCGTTCAAAGTGTGACACTTGTATCG
>WNWK01017269.1:0-7500 GCA_009830355.1 Cherax destructor | reverse complement strand
TCTTTCCCTGCTCCTCTTCTTCCTCTTGGAGTGTCTTTTCCCTGTCCTCTTCCTCTTCTTGGAGTGTCTTTTCCTGCTCCTCTTCCTCTTCTTGGAGTGTCTTTCCCTGCTCCTCTTCCTCTTCTTGGAGTGTCTTTTCCTGCTCCTCTTCTTCCTCTTGAGTGTCTTTTCCCTGCTCCTCTTCTTCCTCTTGGAGTGTCTTTCCTGCTCCTCTTCTTCCTCTTGGAGTGTCTTTTCCCTGCTCCTCTTCCTCTTCTTGGAGTGTCTTTTCCCTGCTCCTCTTCCTCTTCTTGGAGTGTCTTTTCCCTGCTCCTCTTCCTCTTCTTGGAGTGTCTTTTCCCTGCTCCTCTTCCTCTTCTTGGAGTGTCTTTTCCTGCTCCTCTTCTCTTCTTGGAGTGTCTTTTCCTGCTCCTCTTCTTCCTCTTGGAGTGTCTTTTCCTGCTCCTCTTCCTCTGCTTGGAGTGTCTTTCCTGCTCCTCTTCCTCTTCTTGGAGTGTCTTTTCCCTGCTCCTCTTCCTCTTCTTGGAGTGTCTTTTCCCTGCTCCTCTTCCTCTTCTTGGAGTGTCTTTTCCCTGCTCCTCTTCCTCTTCTTGGAGTGTCTTTTCCCTGCTCCTCTTCTTCCTCTTGGAGTGTCTTTTCCCTGCTCCTCTTCTTCCTCTTGGAGTGTCTTTTCCCTGCTCCTCTTCTTCCTCTTGGAGTGTCTTTTCCCTGCTCCTCTTCTTCCTCTTGGAGTGTCTTTTCCCTGCTCCTCTTCTTCCTCTTGGAGTGTCTTTTCCCTGCTCCTCTTCCTCTTCTTGGAGTGTCTTTTCCCTGCTCCTCTTCCTCTTCTTGGAGTGTCTTTTCCTGCTCCTCTTCCTCTTCTTGGAGTGTCTTTTCCTGCTCCTCTTCCTCTTCTTGGAGTGTCTTTTCCTGCTCCTCTTCCTCTTCTTGGAGTGTCTTTTCCCTGCTCCTCTTCTTCCTCTTGGAGTGTCTTTTCCCTGCTCCTCTTCCTCTTCTTGGAGTGTCTTTTCCCTGCTCCTCTTCCTCTTCTTGGAGTGTCTTTTCCCTGCTCCTCTTCCTCTTCTTGGAGTGTCTTTTCCCTGCTCCTCTTCCTCTTCTTGGAGTGTCTTTTCCCTGCTCTCTTCTTCCTCTTCTTGGAGTGTCTTTCCTGCTCCTCTTCCCTTCTTGATGTCTTTTCCTGCTCCTCTTCCTCTTCTTGGAGTGTCTTTTCCCTGCTCCTCTTCCTCTTCTTGGAGTGTCTTTTCCCTGCTCCTCTTCCTCTTCTTGGAGTGTCTTTTCCCTGCTCCTCTTCCTCTTCTTGGAGTGTCTTTTCCCTGCTCTTCCTCTTCTTGGAGTGCACAAGTTACATTGACTTGGAACTTGCAAGCTGCCGGAGGTATGGGTAAACAGGCCTAGGCTGTTTACACTGCAAGTTGCTCTCTGTATACGACTGTATAATTTCATGTTATCATAGTGGATTACATCTAATTAGGTTTGGAAGTCCATTACCATGACATTCAAATTCCTTATCTAACTTTCCTAACAGTATATCTAATGCCTGACATAAAGACTATATTCTTTGTTTGTCAAATTTCTCAGCCTCTTCGTATAGGCATAAGTCAATGCGAGATGAGATCCATAGGAATATTTTATTAATTTATTTCGTTCTTATGTTTTAACTCTACGAGTGGCTTGTACAGTGCGCATGATGAAGTCATCATGCCCGAGCATGGCAAGTCATCACATAGACCACTGCACTGTCGTTACAATGACACAGTGAGCATGATGAAGTCATCATGCGAGTCTAGCTGCACTGACCACTGTCACGTTACAATGACACAGTGAGCATGATGAAGTCATCATGCGAGTCAAGTGCACTGACCACTGTCACGTTACAATGACACAGTGAGCATGATGAAGTCATCATGCGAGTCAAGTGCACTGACCACTGTCACGTTACAATGACACAGTGAGCATGATGAAGTCATCATGCGAGTCAAGTGCACTGACCACTGTCACGTTACAATGACACAGTGAGCATGATGAAGTCATCATGCGAGTCTAGTGCACTGACCACTGTCACGTTACAATGACACAGTGAGCATGATGAAGTCATCATGCGAGTCTAGTGCACTGACCACTGTCGATTACAATGACACAGTGAGCATGATGAAGTCATCATGCGAGTCTAGTGCACTGACCACTGTCACGTTACAATGACACAGTGAGCATGATGCAGTCATCATGCGAGTCAGTGCACTGACCACTGTCACGTTACAATGACACAGTGAGATGATGCAGTCATCATGCGAGTCAAGTCACTGACCACTGTCCGTTCAATGACACAGTGAGCATGATGAAGTCATCATGCGAGTCTAGTGCACTGACCACTGTCACGTTACATGAACATGAGCATGATGAAGTCATATGCAGTCACACTGACCACTGTCACGTTACAGTGACACAGTGCAATGCGGTCATCATGGAGTCTTGCACTGCCACGTCTTAATGACACGTGAGCATGATGAGTCAATGCAGTCTACCACTGACCACTGTCACGTTACATGACACAGTGAGCATGACATCATGCGAGTCAGCACTGACCATGTCACGTTACAATGACACAGTGTCAACTACACTGACCACTGTCACGTTACAGTGACACAGTGTCAACTACACTGACCACTGTCACGTTACAGTGACACAGTGTCAACTACACTGACCTGTCACGTTACAGTGACACAGTGTCAACTACACTGACCACTGTCACGTTGAGTGAGACAGTGTCAACTACACTGACCACTGTCAGTTACAGTGACACAGTGTCAGCTACACTGACCACTGTCAGTTACAGTGACACAGTGTCAACTACACTGACCACTGTCACGTTACGTGACACAGTGTAACTACACTGACTACTTCAGTTACAGTGAACAGTGTCAACTACACTGACACTGTCACGTTACAGTGACAGTGTCAACTACACTGACCACTGTCACGTTACAGTGACACAGTGTCAACTACACTGACTACTGTCAGTTACAGTGACACAGTGTCAACTACACTGACCACTGTCAGGTTAGAGTGAACAGTATCAACTACACTGACCACTGTCAGGTTACAGTGACACAGTGTCAACTACACTGACCACTGTCACGTTACAGTGACACAGTGTCAACTACACTGACCACTGTCAGTTTAAGTGACACAGTGTCAACTACACTGACCACTGTCACGTTACGTGACACGTGTCAACTACACTGACCACTGTCCGTTACAGTGACGCAGTATCAACTCACTGACCACTGTCAGGTTACAGTGACACAGTGTCAACTACACTGACCACTGTCACACCCTAACATGGTTCCTGTGTCTCCTTAATAGATGCCGCTTGTGTCTCACATGGTTGTTGTTGTGTTTATACACCAGTTACAACTTTAATTGTTATGTGAGAAGTGGCACCAAGAGCAGTTCTAACCCTGCCCGTCAGCAGTTTACATCCAACAATGTAAAAAATGTGACAGTTGGTAACTTAACAGTTAAGCGAGATATTTTTCCTGATAGATGTTTTTCGTGTAATTTAAGCAAGGAATTACTGGTGATAAGCTTCTTGAGTAGTGCTTTAAAACGTGATATTAATGAACTGCTTCCATGAAACAAGAAGTGACCTTGTCGTCTTATAGTTGAGGCAGAGTAATGGATTTAATGTTATTGTATACTTTTGTTATCCATTTAAATTTGTGTTTACTTGTATAATTTTTTAGGATTTATGGTGACTGGTTTATTTCTGAGCATGTTAATACCAAGTACATTGTTGAGTTCTGAGAATGTTAATACCAGTACATTGTTGAGTTCTGGTATGTTAATACCAAGTACATTGTTGAGTTCTGAGCATGTTAATACCAAGTACCTTGTTGAGTTCTGAGAATGTTAATACCAAGTACATTGTTGAGTTCTGAGCATGTTAATACCAAGTACATTGTTGAGTTATGAGCATTAATATCACGTACATTGTTGTTGAGTTCTGAGCATGTTAATAAGTATATTGTTGAGTTCTGAACATGTTAATACCAAGTATATTGTTGAGTTCTGAGCATGTTAATACCAAGTATATTGTTGAGTTCTGAACATGTTAATGCCAGAAGTATATTGTTGAGTTCTGAGCATGTTAATATAAAGTGCATTGTTTGGTTCTGAGCATGTTAATACCAAGTACATTGTTGAAGTTCTGAGCATGTTGTACAGTACATTGTTGAGTTCTGAGCATGTTAATATCGTACATTGTTGAGTTCTGAGCATGTTAATACCAGAAATTGCATTGTTGAGTTTTAGCATGTTAATACCAGTATATTGTTAGTTCTCAGCATGTAATACCAAGTAGTACATTGTTGAGTTCAGAGCATGTTAATACCAAGTACATTGTTGAGTTCTGAGCATGTTAATACCAAGTAGTACATTGTTGAGTTCTGAAACATGTTAATACCAAGTATATTGTTGAGTTCTGGTATGTTAATACCAAGTATATTGTTGAGTTCACCAGACATGTTAATACCAAGTATATTGTTGAGTTCTGGTTTATGTTAATACCAAGTACATTGTTGAGTTCTGAACATGTTAGCTACCAAATTGCATTGTTGGGTTCACAAATATTATACCAAGTACATTGTTGAGTTCTGAACATGTTAATACCAAGTATATTGTTGAGTTCTAGACATGTTAATACCAAGTATATTGTTGGCGAGCATGTTAATACCAGTACATTGTTGAGTTCTGGCATGTTAATACCAGTACATTGTTGATTTCTGAACATGTTAATACCAAGTATATTGTTGAGTTCTAGGCATGTTAATACCCAGAGTACATTGTTGAGTTCTGAGCATGTTAATACCAAGTATATTGTTGAGTTCTGAGCATGTTAATACCAAGTATATTGTTGAGTTCTGGTATGTACCAGAGTATATTGTTGAGTTCTGAGCATGCTAATACCAAGTATATTGTTGAGATATGAATCCATGCTTCTTCGAGTATCATACAGTGGTGGACTTCTAGAAACATAAATAGGACCTGTAAATACATTGTATATATATGTAAACAATAGTAAGTGGTTGAACCAGGTGCTGGTATTTATCAGTGTGAACATGTGTGTTTGTGACAGTATGATTACTAATTCAGTAAGAAACATTTGTGTCTAAACAAATTGGCAATGAGAAATGAATAGATCTGCATCAAATTATTATCATAGCATGAAAACAACAGAAAATGGAAAAAAATGGAAAAAAGCAGGTAAATGTTTCTTGCTTCTGGCCGGCAGTGCTCCATGTTGCCGACACCATCAGTGGCACCAACTTTGCGGGCTTATGTCTCGGTAAGTACTGGCCTAAAATGTTTTTAGCCTATCCTATTTATAAAAAATGTGCTCTTCATTTTTAGAAAAAAAAAAAAATTTTTTTCAAAATATTCGGTCTTTCCGCGAGTGAACGTATATCTACGTGTGGACAGTTTAAGGGTTAAAGAAATAGCTATAGTTTTACATACAGAAAACAATGAGAAATAAATATGAGCTAATTTTAGCCAAATAAAAGGAACATTACCTGGAGTATACCTGGAGTGTTCCAGGGTCAGCCTGCGGCCGGTCTGTAACCAGGGAGGCCTCGTACCTTCATTGAAGACTTTTGTTGGCGTATGAAGAAAAAGGAGGGGAGGAGGGAGTTGATGTTGTTTGGAAGGGGAATCCCCTCCATAAGGACTTAAGGTATCAAAGCCCTCTCTGGGGTTAATTCCTTCTTTGTCTTTTACTGGCACTGGACCTGTCGCACTAAAAAACTGTCCAGAGAGCTCCGGGTTTTGGCGTCTCTAAAATTTGCCTAAAATGGGACAAGGTATTGTCACTGAACATGTTGCAGATACCTTGTATCAGCTTGGTCAGGGTGATTTTTTCAACAAAGTTTGCAACTCATTCCACGTTGCACACATGTCCTTAATCACTGAAGGCGGCACCTTCTTCCCTTTTTCTCTTCCTCCTCTGAAGCAATTTCCTCAGCTGTGGTCTGTTGCTATTCCAGATGGAAGGGCTTGGAGCTCTTCAGTGGTTAGCTCTTCCCTGTGGTCCTCCACCAACTCTTCCACATCCTGGCCACTCCCTCCAACCCCCTGGACTTCCCCAAAAAAACTTTCTTTGCCAGGATGGAACAGATTGTTGATTTTGACTTCCCATACATCCTGGCAAGGGTTTTTTAAAAGTACACCACTTCCCCTATTTTTTTTTACAATCTTTCTTGAATTCTATCGTGTTTCTCACCTTTACCAAAAGGGCTGGCAGTAGGAACTGTGTTTGGGCCCATGGTGGCTTATTGCAGTCGCAATCAATAAACAAGCACAAAATTTGCAAAATGTTTTGGGGGAATGCTCCTCAAGCCCGACTGAGACACGTACGCATGAAATAGCAGCGTCCCATGGGGCAGGTGGACACATCTGATGCGTACAATTTCCCGGGTGGATCAATCTGGACCCAAAAATTTAAAACCCAAAAAAATGTTCTAAATCCGAAATGTAAATTTGGGGCCACATACCCAAAAAAAGTATAAACAGCTTAAATATTCTTAACATTTAGATTAAACCGTGTAACACGTGCATAGAACATTCAGGAAAAGGGAAATTACAGATCTGTATAAAAAATCTTGCTCGTATCTACCATAACCACCATTTAGTGAAGGGCTGTAACAATTTTAGGGAAATTTTTTCCCAAATTTTTTGTAATTATGAAGCTCAGTTTTTTTTAATTCAAATATAAAAAGAAATTTTTTCTCTAAAAGTGTTTTGTAACAAGACTTTGGGAACATACCAAAAAAAAAACTTACATTTTTTGCTTACCTGTGAAAAAGCTGAATAAGAATAATTTCTGAAACGTTCTTTTTGTGGGCAAAAAATCGGCAGGGCAAACCTCCCCGGGGCTTACAAGAATTGTTCCTCGCACACCACCACATGCTCGCTACATTCAATCTTCCTTGACATCAGCCTATAATAATAGTCAATAAACAATGATGACATCGGTTCTCATCAGTCAAGAAAAATCTACTTTTTCTATGAATACTACAGCTTAACAAAATTTCAGAAAATTCGTTTGGTTTTACGTCCTGTTTGGTATAAGTCCAAAGGGCCTGTAACGGTTAAAGGCGTATACCAGGGCAGCTTATATAAATTATTTTAAATTGACAAAACCAAGAATATTGTGGTACATGGAAGTGTCACTATTTTTCCCTGTAGTATACTTTTTTATATAGTTATTGGATAGATAATTAACTTTTTTTTTAAAATTTCTATCCATTAAAAAAAACTTTAACAGACTGAGTTGTAAATGTCAACAACATAGTACAGTGGTTTTCCTCGGGGTTACGATTTTTTTTTTGTTCGAGAAAAGCTGTTCAAGTGCCATTACCAAAAGGGTTTTTCCCCCCTAAGGAATAATGAAATAGACTAGTCCTTTTACACCCCCAAAAAAATATACAAAAGCATTTAAAAAAA
>WNWK01017268.1:0-42836 GCA_009830355.1 Cherax destructor | reverse complement strand
GGGTCTCCCCCTGCACTTTGTGGCCACGTGTTTCATCCTTTCATTTGCTGTCTTTCTTTTTTGTTCTTCACACTGCACCTCATCCCTTTGGGATTTTCCTTTTTTTGAAGTTTGACTTCCTCCCTCCTCGTGTTGCTTCTTTTCCACTGTTAACTCTACGTTGTATTAAAAACCGGGACCACGTGATCACTAGGGCTGAGTGGCCTTTCATATGTAATATCCCCAATGTCGGAACAGCTCAAGACGAATAGGGGTTCAACCTGCGGTTCATTCTCCCCTTTTCTCCAGGGTTTGTCCCTAGTGCATCTTACCCCCTCCATATTTCTTATTGGCTCAAAGGCAGATCGTTCTCAAAATTAACCATTCCCCCCCACCTATTTGTCTAATGTTTTCCCCAAAAACTCCCAAAAGAGTTCACTTCAATACCTCAAGTACCCACCCCTTTCCCAATCATTGATTTATCTAATCTCTTGTCTTCGCTTTTAGCTACTTTAATTTTTTATAGTCGCATTTAGCTTTCCTAATCATTCTTCAAGTCCGTGCCTCCTTTCTTATGTTCTTGTGTTTAAGTTTTTTTAAAATCAATATATTGGTCAAAAAGGGTTTAAACCCTTTTCCTTTCTGCTGCATCTATAAATTCCTCTTCTCTCCCTAATAGATATTTTTTTTAATTTCATCCTTTTGGGGATTGTTCTTATTTGACCTAATTTCTATTTGGGGAATATAAAACGTACTTTGGGCACGTTGACATTATTACAAAATAGTTATATTCGTGGTTCCTAGCGTTATTGTATCATTTCCAATAGAAACATTAGACAGATATTCCCAGTCGAGACTAGAAAAGTTCTCATGAAGTCCATTATAATCCAGAACAAAACTGGAATTTTTAGTCACGCCAAGTTTATCAGTGATCTCTAGAGAAAGAGGGGTTTTGTTTTTGACAAAAACCCGGTCTAACAGATTATTACCTCTTGTAGGTTCTCCAGAAACCGTTCAAGGAAGTCACTGGACTCCAAATTTTCAGTCAAAGTAGTTCCCAATTTAACAAAGTTTAAAATTTCCCCCCTTTTTCTGCGTTATGGCTAGAAACCCTAACAGTTTCGTTCCAAAGAAGTTCCCCTGTCGCTATCTAAATTAGGGGGGTTTGTATATAACATCTAAAAATTTATTTTCTTCGTCCTAAAAATTTACCCAAACAGATTCTGTGTTTAATCCCTCGATTTTTATCCCGTTATTCTGCAACAATTCATGTTATCTCGGGCATATAACGCTATTCCACCTCCCTTTATTTCTATTTAAACGGGAACAACTTAAACCCTTGAATGTGGCACTCGGCAATCATGTCCTGACTCTTCATTTATATTTTTTTTTCCTGAACATGCTACCAAACGTAACTCATTGTTTTTATTCCTGGCGCTTGACTATTAGTATTGGTTTTAATATGTTTTTATCTTCTGCACCTTTACTCATTCAGCTTTGTTTTTCCAAATTTGTCTGTTAAAATTAACCAATCTTACTTGAGACTGTTTTTCCCTAATATTCATGATTTCAATGCCTAAATTAATTTTTCCCTAAAACCCTACCTGCAAAATGGCATCATCCACGCCATAACCCCCGTTCTCTCGCGCTCACGAAAAATGTAAAAAGTCCACAGTACTATAAAATAAAACTAAGTGTGTGTGTGTGTGTGTGTGTGTGTGTGTGTGGGGGAGTTGTGTGTGAGTGTGTTTTAGGGATCCCCCTTCACTGTTCACTCTCCGGGTTTTACATTTCCCACCCCAAGGGGAAAAGTACCCCAAATCACTGTGACTCATCTGGGTTTTTAACTTCCGGGTGTATCCCCTTGTTGCTGTCCCCCTCTCTAAACATTCTGGCCATGTCGACCTTGTAAATTCCTCTCAGTATTTTATACTTCGTTGTTATGTCCTTCCCTATCCCTCTTGTCTTCCACTGTCTTCAGGTTGATTTCCCTTTTAACCAAGTCTTTTTTTAAACCCTCCACTTTCTCTAATTTTTGGCGTGTTTGACCATTTGTGGGTTCCAAACTGGTGCTGCATACCCATATGGGCCTAACGTACAGTGTACAGGGTCCTGAACGAAAACTTATTAAGATGTCGGAATGCTGTTCTTAGGTTTGCTAGGCGCCCGATCTTCAGCAGTTATTTGGTTGATGTGCGCCTCGGGGATGTGCCCGGTTTTAAACCTCCCCAAGATCCTTTTCTTGAGTGAGGTTTGTAGTCTCGGGCCCCCTAGATTGTACTTCGTCTGGGGGTCTTTTTTTTCCCCTTTTCCCAATTTTCCCATGACTTGACACTTGGGGGGGGTTGGGAACTCTGGGAGCCAGTTGCTGGACCAGGCCTGCAGCCTGTCAAGACCCCTTTGTAGTTCGGGCTGGCCCCGTCCGATTGAATTCTTCTCATTAACTTCACATCATCTGCAAACAAAACACTTGGGAGTCTATTCCTTCCGTCATCTCGTTCACAAATACCAGAAACACATCGGTCCAAAGCCCGGACCTCTGGGGAAACCCCCCTTTCGCCACAGGCGCCTACTCGGGACCCCTCGCCACGTACCATGAATCGCTGTTGTTTTCCCCACAGGTATTCCCTGATCCATTGAAACCTTCCCGATACCCCTGCCTGGTCCTCCAGTTTTTTGCACTAATCTCTTGTTGGAACTGTGTCAAACGCCCTTTACAGCCCAAGAAAATGCAACCCAACCCACCCCTCTTTTCTCTTGTCCTACTGCTGTCACCCTTTTATAGAACTCCAGTAGGTTTGTGAAAAGAATTTCCGTCCCTGAACCCGTGCTGGCTGTCGTTGATAAGCTCATTCCTTTCTAGGTGTTCCACCACTCTTTTCCTGATAATCTTCCCATAATTTTGTTTACTATACATGTCAGTGACACTGGTCTGTAGTTTAATGCTTCGTGTCTGTCCCCTTTTTTAAAAATTGGGACAATATTTGCTGTTTTCCATACCTCAGATAGTCGCTCTGTTTGATAGATGTTTTGAAGATTGTTGTTAGTGGTACAGAGTGCCTCTGCTCCCTCTCCCCAGGACTCATGGAGAGATGTTATACGGCCCCATCCCCTTTGAGGTATCTAGCTCGCTTAGCACCCCTTTCACTTCTTCCTCGGTTGTATGTATTGTGTCCAACACTTGAGGGTTTACAGCACCTCTCCGTCTTTCTGGAGTTCCTTCGTCTCCTCTGTGAACACTTTTTTTGAATTTTTTGGGTTTTTTTCCCCTCACATACTTCGCGGTCTTTTTGTGATCTTCCTCCTTCCTTCCTCAGCCTGATTACCTGGTCCTTTTTTGTTGTTTTCCTTTTGATGTGGCTGACAAAAAGCCGGGTCAGGGTTTGGCTTTCCTGCTATGTCATTTTCGTTTGCCCCGGGCCCCCCCTTTTCCCCCCCGTGCATATTCATTTCGGCTCACACCCTCTCCTTATTCTCCTGGGTCCTTTGCCTTTTTATACTTTTCCATTTCTAGCACACTTGGTTTGACCCCCTACCCTTTTTTGGGGGGAAACCCGGGCCTTCCTGGGGGTTTCGTTATTTCTGTTTCTTTTTGGGGCAAACCTGCCTCAGCTTCCTTGCATATTTTTTACATATTCCATCATCTCGTTTTGACTTCCCCCCCCCGTTTTTTTTCCCCCTGAACCTCGTGTAGGGAAAATTTTTCATGCCTGGGTGTATTTTACTCACTTAATTGTGGGCAGGGGGTCGAGATCAGCTCCTGTGTGTCTGTGTGTGAGCCGTTACCCTTTTTTTTATATATCTATACCTCTTGGGTGGCGAGTGGTCGACTGCTCGCTGGTAGGCGAAAACGGAAAGAAAGAGTGAGGACTTTTAAAAAAACCCAAATACGACATCCTAAATTTATTTTAGACATGTATAAATAACAACACAAGTATTCAAATATAAACATAAAAAAAGTAAAAAAATAACTGAGTACAATATCTTTTTACAATTTATTTAATCTGTAGATAACTCAGGCTATGGGGTATTGGGCAGAGGTAGCACTCTGGAGAAGTTAGTTGAGTTAGTGGAGGCCAAGTCTGTGTTGACACAATGGTCTCAGGATCGGAAACCAAATGAGGCAGGGACGGGAGGTGCCATGTCTAAATAAAGTCCCAGAGATATCCTGGAAACTTCTGCACAGCCTAGATATCTTCGCCGTGATTCTCCAAAAAGCCCCAATTAACAGTTTCATCAGAAACCCATTGTAGTCAAAAAAGGGCCCCCAGCCTTGGGGGCGAGGGAACACGCAAGGGACCAGCTCCAAATGGTCAGCATAAATTGTGATTCAGTTTTATTCCAAAATTTTTAAAAAAGATCCGGAATTATGGGGAAAATTGGTTTGTGCGAGGGAGTTCCCCTAACATGACACAATTATTTAAAAAATAAATGTAATTCCTTTTTACTGACCGATCGGGGAATTTGGACTTTTTCCCATAGGCTCGAACCTATAAGTGAATGACCTGGACTGGAAACCAGACAGGTATACATATGGAAAAGATATATGCAATATATTTTTACGACTTTTTGGGAAACATATTCATAAAGGGGGGTTTTTCGGGAACCCTTAAAAAAAAGAGTTTATATTTTGCAGAAGAATAAATCTAAAGATTGCAAACGTAGAGATAACTTATGAGGTGTGCCCAAAGGTTGAAAATTTTTATGCATAAACGAATAAATTATTTTTTTCCTTTTTTTTTCTTTTTTTTTCTTTTTTCTTTTTTTTCTTCTTCTTTTTTTCTTCTTTTCTTTTTCCCTTTTTTCTTCTTCTTCTTCTTCTTCTTTTCTTTTTTTTTTCTTTTCTTTTTTTTTTTAAATTATTATTATTATTATTATTATTATTATTTTTTTATTTTTTTAAATTATTATTATTATTTTTTTTTTTTGTTAATTTTATCATTATCATTATTATTATTATTATTATTATTATTATTATTATTATTATTATTATTATTATTATTATTATTATTATTTTTTTTAATTATTTTAAAAAAAAAGGTTAAAATACCATAATGAGGATGATCCCTTTTTAAAAACTCTCTTTTTTTAAGAATATTTTAACATAAAAAATTTTTGATTAACTGAACTCTAGTATATAAAGGGCCTTTGAAAAATCTTAAGAACTCTTCTAAATTCACTTTGGGGTTTTGGGAAGATTTTTAACAACAAAAAAATTTTTTTAAAAGGCTGGCTCAAACAAAAAATTTAAAAAGGGGGTTTTTTTCGGCCCAAAGGGGCCCTTTAAAAGCAAATAAAAGGGGGGAAAAAAATCTAAATGAAAGAACAGGAACCAAAAAATTTCCAGACAAATAAAAGTTTCATCAAAGTTTCAAATACGTCATAGAACATAAACATCATGAGAGATCTTTTTTTTTTAAGGGAAACAATTTTTTTTTTACCCTCCCGTTCTAAAAATCCCTTTTTTTTTCCCTCCCCCGCCGACGGCCCCACCTTTTTTAAAAAACTCCCCCTTTTTTTTTTTTGACAGCAAAACCCAAATTTTTTTGCCCTGAATTTTTTCCTTAGCACTCCTCACAGCGCTTTTTAAAACCCCCCCCTTTTTTCCCTTCCCGCCTGCCCTATGATTCGCATCACCCCCCGCACCACAGGTGTGTGACGCTAGTGGGTTTTGCCTTCTTTTTGATAATAATAATAATAATGAAAAAAAAATAATAATAATAATAATTAAAAAAATAAAATAATAATAATAATAATAATAATAATAATAATAATAATA
The DNA here is from genome assembly GCA_009830355.1 of Cherax destructor. NCBI lineage: Eukaryota > Metazoa > Arthropoda > Malacostraca > Decapoda > Parastacidae > Cherax > Cherax destructor. Next base: position 37,078 of record WNWK01017268.1, on the reverse strand, counting down.
ATAATCCCTTTTCAGTACAACATGCAATATACACTTTACTATGAACACAGATCTTGGCAAAAAAGAATGGCAAATATGACATGATGTTTTATATTGCAAAAAGCCATGGTATAAATTTTAAAAAATCTTATTAATATTTTTCTTTCAGTTGCCACGTCTGACAGTTAATTACTTTTTTTTCCGGGGAATAAAATATTCCCCTTAAAAACTGTTCAAAAATTATTTTTAAATTAAATGGGGTTTGGGAAAATTTTAAATTATTCAAATGGCAGCGCTTGTTGCAAGAAATTAAAAAAATATTGTGATCTGATAACAGGGTTTTCAAACGGGGAAAACCCGCTAAAAAAATATATAGCTAAACTCTTAAAATATATGATATATTCAATCGTGATAATATTAATAAAAAAATTATTATTTTTTACTAATTTTATTTTTATTAAATTAAAAAAGTTCATAATGATAATAATTATTATTAGTGGTAATAGTAGTATAGTTTTTTTAGTATTGGGGGAAAATTATTTGAAGAATGGTAGTATAATATTATTATTATATTAATTATTATTAGTTTTACTAGTAGTGATGGGGGGTACTAGTAGTAATATTTTGAAACAGTAAGAGTTGTTTTAGTAATCAAGAATAATAATAATAATAAATTTAAAAATAAAAAATAATAATAATAATAATAATAATAATAATAATAAAAATTTTAAATTTTTAATAGCAGTAATAGTATAAGTAGTAAAAAGTAGCTGCTGTTGTTTATGTTATCATCATTATTATTTTATTGGAAAATTGGGGAAAAGTAGAAATTATATAGTAAAAATTTTAAAAAATATAGAAATTTTAATATAATACTTTTTTAAAAATACTAGTAGTAATAATAGTAAAAAAATAATAATAATAATAATAATAATAATAATAATTAATAATAATAATAAAAATAGTAGTAAGCAATAGTATCAGTTGTAGTTCAACTAATACATTATGAGTTATTTTCAAAATGTAAAAACCCCATAGCTCTGATACCCCACATGAAATGCACGTGCATGGGTGATTTTCAAAAGGGCCCAAAATTTTGACATAACTTTTTGGTATCAGGACCTTTTTTTTCCCGCTTATCCTGTATTACTTGGTGTCAGGGCTCTGCTTCAAACTCATCCTGAGCTTACTCAATAAACATATCGTATGGTATCAGGGTTCCGAAATTACCAATTCAGAATCAAGTCAAATATTTTAAATTTAAGTTTTAAATTTTAAAAAACCCAAATGAAAAATGGGGAAAAAATTTCTGTCAGCGATGAAAAACCCTTTTTTTTTCTTACGTGTTTTGCAAAACAACATTTTATCACCCTTTTTTTCCCAAAAATTTTTTTTCCCAAAAAAATTATTCACTATGTTTTAATTTTAAAACCAAAGGATCTGATAAAAAATCCCTGTTTTAAAGATACATAAACCCTTTTTGCCTATCGGTTTTAATGCACCCCAAAATCGTAAAACATATTAGGACATGTACAGGACTGGGGAAATTTCAGATAAGTGGTTTCCTTTTCCTCCCCCCCCCCCCCCAAAACGAAATTCTGTACATCTGGCTTTTGTTAATCTATAACTTTAGAATTATACATATTCTTTTTGAACAATGAATATATTTTAGTAAATAGTATTTTGTGTCAGCAAAAAGGACAAGATAAACTGCACATGAAATTATATTTTAAGAGGAATCTACAAAGATTACATTGAACTTCCATTGAGGTAAGTTCTTTAATCACATCAACGATATATAGTTTCAAGGAAATAGTGTAAATAGTGTCTCATACTCATGTAAAAAAATAAGGCTTGGTTTCGATAATAATAATAATTGATAATAATAATAATAATGTAAGATTTTAATAATCTCCACACAATTCTTGCCTCCTTATTTCTTAATTACATAATACAGAATCACTTGTACAATATTAGGAGAAATTCCCTTTTCACTAGGCATATCTTCCAGAAATGTCAACAATGAAAAATTAATTATTCCTTCTGACTGGCACATGTAATATATAGTAATAAATCAAGTGACTACTGCTTCAGCAAAATTGAAAGGGCCTGGTGGTTAAAGCTCTCGCTTCACACGGTGAGTGTCCGGGTTCGATTCCCGGCGAGGGTAGAAACTTTGGGCGTTTCCTTACAACGGTTGTCTATGTTCACCCATCAGTAATAATGGGTACCTGGTTGTTCGTTGACTGGTGTGGGTCGCATCCTGGGATAAAATTGACCTAATTTGCCGGAAATGCTCTACATAGAAGGCGGCTTTCTATATAGTAGTATGTCATTGTTGTCAGCTAGGCCTGTATACCTTGTACATGTACTTGTAGAAATAAAAATATTATTATTATTATTATTATTATTATTATTATTATTATTATTATTATTATTATTATTATATTATAGTTATCATTTTTATTATTATAATTATTATTATTGGTATTATTATTATAATTGTTATTATAATAATTATTATTATTGGTATTATTATTATAATTGTTATTATAATAATTATTATTATTATTGGTATTATTGTTATTATTATTATTATTATTATTATTATTATTAATATTATTAGTTTTATTATGCTTCAACCTTTGTACAATATTATAATAGACTGATTTTTGGGTCAATATTTTGTAAACAGAGAGGTGTTCTCAGTGCATGTATCCTGACATTAAATACAAACACACAGATTTAAAGGATACATTGTGTAGTTGAAAGACTTTAGCCCAATTAATCAACCAACCAATTTTGCTCAGTTGTGCATTATTTGATTTTCAAAGCGAATACCCATCCATATAATAATTCTTTCCACAAAATTAAAACGATAATTTTTTTATGCAATTTATGTATTATATATGTTAAAATTAAATAAAGGTCAGATGTCGGGGGTAAGTTAGTCAGTGTTCTATATACAAGAAATAATTGTGGTTAAATTCAAAAATTTATATTTGTATTCAATGTTAAGAGAATAAATTGTGTGTTAGGAAATTATTTATTTACCAAAATAAATGTTAGGGTTTTAACCAAAAGGGGGGCATTTGTCCTCTGATGCAGTTAAAAGAATACTTTTAAAAGTTTTGTATTTTTGCCCGGGTTGTTGGTCTTTTCACTGCTTTAGGAAACATTAAATCCAGACAAATGTTTTAAACTACTTCTACCTTTAAAAACAAACCTGTCAATGTTTACTTTGTATCTTAATATATCTCGAACTTTAAATTCCTTTACAATTAACTAGAGGTGGGGTGAACCTTCTATTAAAATTTTGTAACTCACAAGGAATCATATAGTATTTATTAATATCTAAGATTAAAGATAGGGTTTCGAAAAAAATAAATAAATAAATATATATATATATATATATATATATATATATATATATATATATATATATATATATATATATATATATATATATATATATAATGTTGGATTAGGAAAAACGGGTCAATTGCAAGAACTCATCTAAAATTAAGTCCTTTCAAAAATTTTTCCCTTATACGTTTAAAGATATATTTTTTCATTTATGTTAATGAAAGAATTTATAATTTTGTCCAAGAGAAACTTTAAAAACCTACCTAACCTTATTACAACAAGCGAAATTTTAATTTACCCCTAACCCAACTAAATATATTTTAGATACATTAACATTAATTTAATAATAAACAAACACAATGAAATATATTTTTTTCGTTATGTTCAGAATGATTTTGGCGAAATTAGCATACACAAATTTTCACTTGTCTTATATGGCAAGGTGAGCGTTGCTATTTAAGCCAAATATACAAGTTTTACCTAATCGGCACGACATATATATATATATATATATAATATATATATATATATATATATATATATATATGTCGTGCCGATTAGGTAAAACTGGTCAATTACAAGAACTCATTTAAAATTAAGTCGTTTCTAAAATTTTCTCTTATACATTTAAAGATATATTTTTTAATTTATGTTAATGTAAAAATTTATAATTTTGTACCAAGAGAAACTTTGAAAACCTACCTAACCTTATTACAACAAGCGCAATTTAATTTAGCCTAACCCAACTAAATATATTTTAGATACGTTAACAATAATTTAATAATAAACAAACACAATGAAATATATTTTTTGTTAGGTTCAGAATGATTTTGCGAAATTATTGCATACACAAATTTTCACTTGTCTTATATGGCAAGAAGAGCGTTGCTATTTAAGCCAAAATCGCAAGTTTTACCTAATCGGCACGACATATATATATATATATATATATACATACATATATAAGATGGGGTCCACCTCTGGTACAAATTGTGGGACCCATAGCCTCGGAGAAGTGGATAAAAGGCTTCAAGGAAGAATATTTGGATTTCTTTCTGAAGCAATTTGAATATTCCACTTCCCACCCCATCTTTTAATTATACATATATATATATATATATATATATATATATATATATATATATATATATATATATATATATATATATATATATATATATATATATATTCATTATAAAGTCAGCACTCCAGCACATTATGGACACACCCAGTTTTGTTATATTTTCGGTATTGTGCTTACACTGTATTCAGTATTAAGAGTAATTTTAGTAATTAAATCATTTTCTGGATTACTTTTTTGGCTGCTGCAGCTTAGTGATAATGATTTTTTTTCTGCGTTGACAACTAATTCATGTACAAATTGAAAAACCCTTAATAATAAGAATAAGAATAAACGTTATTTCTACAAGTACATGTACTTGTACTTCTACAAGTACAGTGTCGGCACTCTGAAGGAGGGGTGTTAATGTTGCAGTTTTATAACTGCATTGTAAAGCACCCCTCTGGCAAGACAGTGATGGAGTGAATGATGATGGAAGTTTTTCTTTTTCTGTACAAGGTATACAGACCTAGCTGACGTCAATGAGATACTACTATATAGAAAACCTCTTGTTATGCAGAGAATTTCGAGCAAATTAGGTCAATTTTGTCCCCCAAAATACGACCCACACCAATCGACTAACACCCAGGTACCTATTTTACTGTTAGGTGATTCACGTACCGGGGATCGAACCAGAGACCTCAGTGAGCTGAGTGAGCTTGCAATCCAACTACGTAGGTCCTCTCTTCTCATTCATTGTATAGCATATGTTACTTCACTTGTGTCCGACCATTGCTCAGCTGGCCATGACATTCACCGGGAGCTTGAAATGCCGGCCTGGGAATAACCTCTGTAAATATTGTATATATACGCTTCCCTGTAGAACTTGAAGCGGAGGTCATGCAGAAAGACCACAAGAGCGTTCCTCTGTATAGTCCCATTATTTACTTTCTTTATCTTCCCCATCGATGATATAGAACTCTTTTGTTATACATCTTATTTTGACTCTATGTTTTTATTTGTCTGTTGTACAACCTGTACCACGTAACATTTCATTAAATGTAGTTAAATGCAGCAAATATGTGGCCACGTGAATGTAAGCCTTGCCTTCAGCAGCATTTCGTAACTCTAGTGTTTATAATAGCTTAACGATGACGTCGAGGAGGCTCTAGAAAGCTGTTATGTCTCCCTCATCTAGATGCATTCACTGAGACCACATTTTACCTCTCTACTCTCCTTTGCTCACTGAATTCTTTTCCTTAACAATTCAGCACTAGATCAGATCTGTTCACCATGTAAGGTTAATAACGCATACTAGCACCCTGTCATCATGAGCACGGACAGGGTGCTGAGACCACCACGGACACTGGTAAATAAAGACACTCATGCCTCATGCATCACGCGGGGGCAGTGTCAGTACATTGATTTGGATTGACAAAACTGTGGCCTAGAGGGCAGCAAATTTCTTTAATAAAATAACCTAAGTGATGCATATGTCTTTATTCCAGATTCTGCCGTTATTGAAATACCAAGTACCTGTACTAGTACCATCCAGATATCACCACATACACTAACACTTGCGGTCTTGACTTTTTTTTTATAATAATTCTTTTTAATTGTTCTGATAAAAGTGCAGACGTTATTGTTTTTCATTATATTCCTAATTACACTAACTGTCAAGAAAACTAGATGCATTTCGGTCAGTGCGTGATCCGAGAAAGGTATCCCGTCTAGCATAACCCAGGTCCTCGTACGTCAATGCAAGCGAAAATATTAGTGCAGTGTGCGTTATAAGTCTGTAATGTAGTTAAGTATTAGTATTGAAGGTTTGAATCGAATCAGATTTGCTATTTTCAAGTTATTAGACTGATAGAGTATATACCAGTACGAGTATCTTCAATAAGATTGGCAAATAAGGACATACACAGCTCTAAACTAATTCAAATCTTTTGCTAAAAAAGACCAGATTAAAGGCTAAACTGAAATGGAATATACCTTTATTATCATAGAGGGACCGATATCCTAAAATGCATCAGCACATTAACGTTGTAGTTGTGTAGATAAATGGTTCAGAAGACCGACAAGTTGTTGAATATGTGTCTAGTTTATCAACATCGTTGAAGTTGATCAGAATTTTTATTACCGAGTTATCAGCGCCGAAGGATGAAGAAAATTAAATGAGACGTTTAGAGATTATAGTAAGAATATCAGTATTTCACAAGCCAAAATAATTCCAAAAATTTAAGGTTCCAGCAGGTAAGTATCCATGCAAGTAAGTACTTAAGTCAATGTTATTAAAACTCTTGGTACAAAACGTACAATTATTATTATACGGGTCTTCAGGACACACACGTGTTATGTGTACATTAATAAACATTATGTAAATTTAACCTAAGAATATCCTAATATAATCGAACATTGGGATTTATAACTGACCGGAAGAGACATTCTCCAGTTATTTCACACAAAAAAAAACAATATGACTAACAAACTTGTCCCAAGACTGAAGGCGAAGCTTCCCTTGGGAACACTGCACCAGCGCTAAGAGTTGAAGACCAACCGGAAGAGGCATCCTCAAGTTACTGCACAGAATCCAACAAAATCTTCGCCTACACAGCCAAAAACTAATAATTTTTTCATGTATTTCATAACAAGAAACAGTCATTAAAGACTGATGCTGTTCACAATGGCTGCATTTTAAGCAGGGAAGAGCGCTAAATGTGCTAAGAGTGCTTGTAGAATGTGAATCAGTCACATTCGACCCAATCAAGGAGAGGATAAGTCCAGTTCCTTGTATCAAGAGCCCTCACCAGCATCATGGCAAAATAATGAAATAAAATACTCTGTAATTTCACGATTTAAAGCCTCAAAATGGCACCTACACACTCCATTAATAATAAAACTCTCCTTCTGACGAGGTTCCATGAGTGTTGACATTTTGAAGGCGACCAGAGGAGTTTTTCCCAGTTACCACGAGGAAACAAAATCTGGAACTGGCCTGTGTAGCCTCCACAGGGAACCCACTTGTGCAAATAGCCCTGTGAATCTTACCCTAGCTACAGGACACCAATGTTGAAAATTTGAAGCCAATCGAATAAGGCGTTTCCGAGTTATTAATAAAAAAAATTAAAGAAGAAAATGAAAAATGTAGGTGTGAATGTTTCCTAAATAGTAAAGTCTATATATGTAAAATTTAAAAACTCTTAAAACGCGATTTTTTCAGCTTTGTCCCAATTTAGCTGAAAAATTCAATTTCAAGAGCAAACACTGGAAAGAGTTAGACATTGTGCACTGTGACTGTGCACTGTGACTGTGCACTGTGACTGTGCACTGTGACTGTGCACTGTAACTTCCAAACTGATGCAATCTAGTCACTAGGGTGATGTATCTTGGGCGTTTAATAATGGTAGTCTAAGGGCTATAATGGGTAAACAAAGGGATACATAGCAGTAAACATGGGTACATGAATACTGACAGATGTAATACCTGAATTCCAATTGAATCATCCGTTTTCTGTCATTCTAGGTAGTAGGTTGGTAGACAGCAACCACCCAGGGAGGTACTACCCTCCTGTGGTAGTAGGTTGGTAGACAGCAACCACCCAGGGAGGTACTACCCTCCTGTGGTAGTAGGTTGGTTGACAGCAACCCCCAGGGGGGTACTACCGTCCTCTGGTAGTAGGTTGGTAAGACAGCAACCCCCGGGAGGTACTACCGTCCCCATGGTAGTAGGTTGGTAGACAGCAACCACCCAGGGAGGTACTACTTTCCTATGGTAGTAGGTTGGTAGACAGCAACCACCCGGGAGGTACTACTTTCCTATGGTAGTAGGTTGGTAGACAGAACCACCCAGGGAGGTACTACGTCCTATGGTAGTAGGTTGGTAGACAGCAACCACCCATGGAGGTACTACCGTCCTGCCAAGTGAGTGTGAAACAGAAACCTGTATTGTTTTACATGATGGGGAAGGTTGCTGGTGTCTTTTTTTGTCCACTACACATTCATGTCCAGGCATATATATTTACACACCCATCTGGGGGTTTTTTTAGTTTCTTAATAGTTCTTGTTCTTTATTGTTTCCCTTATCTCCATGGAGAAGTGGAACAGAATTCTTCCTCCGTAAGTCATGCGTGTCGTAAGAGGCGACTAAAATGCCGGGACAAGGGCTAGTAACCCCTTCTCCTGTATAAATTACTAAATTTAAAAGAAAAATTTTCGTTATTCTTTTTAGGCAACCCTGCCTCGGTGGGATACAGCCGGTTAGTTGAAATGTATATACTATGTTATATACGTGTATATATGTATGTATGTTTTATATATATATATATATATATATATATATATATATATATATATATATATATATATGTTTATATATATATATATATATATATATATATATTATATATATATATATATATATATATATATTGAAGATAAATTTACAAATGGAAAATAAATAAACATACTCATTTATTTCTGCAAAATTATGTTTGGAATAATATGTTTCTATTCTTCCATAAAAGCCTTTGGCATTATCATTATTGTGTTTTTGTTAGTTTGCAGTGTTTTTATCTCGAGAGGATGAGACGATAATGATAAGACAACAGCATCAGCGCAAGAGAGGAGATCACAAACGACGACAGCATCAACACAGAAGATTAGCTTTAAGAAGACGACAGCATCAGCGCAAGAGAGTTGATAACACCACGGCGACAGCATAAACCACGACAGATTAGCTTTAAGACGACTACACCAAGCGCAAGAGAGGAGGTGATCACCAGACGACGACAGCATCAACACAAGAAATCTGCGTGTAAGAAGACGACAACTTTCAACATAAGTTAGGTGGTAGAAAGGGGGAAAACAACAACATAAACACAAGAGAGGAGGTGGTAGGGAGATAAGACAGCATCAACAATTTTGGGAGGTGAAAAAGAAAAACGACAGCTTCAAAAGAAGAGGGGAAGAGAGTAAGGCATGAGATAAGGAGACGACATCTACTGCATAAGGATGGTGTGGGGAGACGACACTACAATATAAGAGATTTTGGGGGGGGGAAAAGACAGGAAATATAAGAGATTTTGGGGAAAACGAAGGGTTTAGGCGGTGCTCCTGTCTTCCCAGCTACGGGACCACATGACAAGGTCCTGGATGCTTTAGAGGATAAACAAAATGCAGATGCAGTATATACAGACTTTTCGAAAGCCTTCGACAAAGTGACCATGGTGTAATAGCGCATAAAATGGTGAAATTTTAAAAAAAGGGAAAATTTTTGGGGAGATGGATTATAACTTAAAAAACAAATAGAACAAAAAATGTAATAGTAAAAGAGAAAAGTCTGAAGCTACAGAGATGTAAGCTATAGCTCCGTTTTTTCCCCCTTTCCGGATGACACTGAATTGCTTTATCAAAGAAAAATTTCAACAATATAACAAATTAAAAAACTAATGTGAAAGATCGGGGAGGACAATATCAGAGGATCTCACCTTCCAAGACCACAACAATGTATCTACCTCATCTGCTAAAAAATGATTGGATGGATAATGAGAACCTTCAAAACTTCAAAACACAAATAACCCGCACATAGAAGGGGAACTACGAGACGTTTCCCGATTTGGGACTTTTTAAAAAGTCACCCCAAAAAGGAGAGAAGGGGGGGAGAAAGGGGGCCCCAGCAGACGGGGGACAGGAACAAGAGAGGAAGTGGTGGGGGAGAAATAGTGGTAGTGGAGGGGGGTCATATATAAAAAAGGGGGAGAAAGGGAATAGGGCCCCACAGAGGGGGGGAGCAAGAACACAGGGGGGAGGGGGAATAAAAAAAGGACAAAAAATTAAGGCAGAAAAAAACCAAAGGAGAAAGAAGAGGAAAGGAAAAAAAGAGGGAGGGGGAAAAAAGAATAAAGTTGTCAGGGGTTTCTGAAGTTTGGACATTTAAAATGTAAGGGGGAAAGGGAAAGCATCTACAGAGACAAAGCCACGACTAAGATTCATACAAGGAAAGTTGTGTATAAGGGAGGTTTCAATTTTTGTTTCCCTTTCCCTTGATGTTCATGTCCACCGCCAGATACAGGTTTTCCCCTTTTTCCCCTTTTAAGGCAAGCCTATGCACAGTGGCATGTTCACACTTTTCTTATCGCCCCCTGTCAAGAAAAAAAATTCGATCTCCCCCGTTCTCTGTGCTCTGCATTTGTGATCCTCAGTTTTTTGAATTAGAAATTTCCACTCTTCATAATTCATTTTCCCGTCTTGGCTACCCTTCCCATTTCATATATCTGCTTTCTAACATGCTAAAAGGACCCTTTTTTCTACCAAACCCCTCTACTCCTGGGAACTCTCCTGTCCTCTGCCTTCCTTATAAAATTTCCCGTCTTTCTAATCTCAACAACTCTCTTCGTTCCTTAGACATCAAACTTACTTTTTACCAGACTAACACTCTTCGCCCCAATCTAGTTCATACCTCTCCCCCCTATAGATGCTCTTGGTGTTACTTTTATTTTTTGTTCCTCCTGTCCTCTTCAGTACTTAGGAGAAACTGGTTGATCGCTTTCTGACAGACTTAGGGAGCAAAAAGTAGGGTTTGGGGTTGGCGACACCAACAATGCTTTTTTCTGTCATGTCAGAGATCACAGTCATCCATTGACTGGTCTTCTGCTAAAACTGTCTCCCTTTTTCTAACTTTCACAGTCGCCGTCTAGTTGAATTCTTCCTTATACACAACTTTTCCTTTAGAATCTTAGTCGTGGCCCTTTTTCTCTGTTGATGCTTTTCCCCTCCCATTACATTGTTAAATGCCCCAAAAAATTCAGAACACCCGTGACTTAACCTGATTCTTTTTTTTTTTCTCCCCCTTTTTCCCCCTTTTCCTTTTTTCCTTTTTTTTTTTTCTCCTTTGCTTTTCCCTTTTTTTCTCCCTTTTGGTATTTGTCCTTTATTTTTTTTCCCCCTTTTCCTTTCTCCTACCCTCTGTGGGGGCCCTAGCCCCCTTTCAGTGCTCCTCTTTTTTTGTATTTGACTAACTCCACTACTACTGCTACCTCCACCACTTCCTCTCTTGTTCCGGTCCCGTCTACTGGCCTCAAAAACTCCCCCTTCCTTTTTTTTTGTTAGTGTGACTTTGTAAATGGTCCAAGTCAGACCGAAACGTCTGGTAAGCTCCCTCTTTTATTTTGGGTTATTTTTGATTGTTCCAGTCACGGTATTGTGCCTTTTTTGTTATTTTAGAACCTTCAAAACTGGGAACGCAAAGCCCATGACGATTCTCTTCAAATCGCTTGTTTTTTTAGGCTGGAATACTGCTGTTCACTAACTGCCCTTAAACGCAGGGAAATTTTGACCTTTTGGGGGAAAGTACAGAGAACCACGGCACACTTAAAGATATAGCACTTAAATCCTAGAGGGATTTGTACCAAACTTGCACACGAAAATCACTCCCTACGAAAGCAAAAAAACCCGGGAGGAGATGCAACATTCCCTCAAGAGAAGCAGGGGGGCCACGGGGTAACTAAGAGACAACACAATAAGTGCCCGGGGGCCCCAAAACTGTTCAACTGCCTCCCAGCCAAAAGGGGGATTACAAAAAAACCCTTTTTCTTCAAAAAGGGACTGGGAAAGGGAAAAAAGCCCGTACCTGATCAGCCGGGGGGTTTCGTATGTCGTTTGCGTACGGTCAGCAAACAGCCTGGTTTATCGCGGTCCCCACGAGGCCTGGTCTCAGATGGGCCGGGGGGGGGTTGCCCCCCCAAACCCCTCCAGGTGAACACTATAAGGATGTTGTAAGGAGACGACATCTGCAACATAAGATTTTGGGAGGAGACGACAGTACAACATAAGGTAAGGAGAAGATGTCAGCTAAACACACGAAAAGAGAGTGGGGCCCTCACGCGTCTCAACCCGTCGTCTGGGTAAAGTTATCCCCATTTTTTCTTTTTAGTGAACACAAGAGCAGACAGGTTCCCGAGGTGTGTCAACAAAAAAGCCAGTTTGAATTTAACAAAGGGGGTCCAAAACCCCCGTATTGTTATTGCACTACCAAAGCACCATTGCCACCACCACCACTACCTACCACCATTACCACCACAGCCATCATCATCACCACCACCACCACAAACTACAGAATTCCCCCCACCACGCCCATTCAAAGCAATCATCATCACCAGCACATTCACCAGCAAAGTCACAACGAAATCCTACTTAGTAAGGACCACATCAAGCCCCAGGTAGGTTTTGACCCCCAAAATCACTTTCACCAGAAGGGAGGCGCCACTATAACAACAACACCACAAAGAGTATTAAAACTGTCCAACAAGCGGCACCAATACAGATTTTGGGCCCCCGACACTAAACAGATCTACCAACACCAGCATCACCAATCCCAAAACATCAAACAACTCAGACTTGGGATTAACCAGTGAGAGCAATGGGCACAGTGCCCAGTTTAAAAAAAATTTTTAGCCCCATTTCAAATACTTTTAATCAATCACATTACCTTTAATTGTTTTTAACCCGTTTAGTAATAAAAAAAAACCCAAGATGTTTTACCCCACTGGGCCATCAATGTTCAACATAAAGGGCCCCAACCAGGGCATGTCGGGATGGAAAATACGTGGCCAGGGAAAGAACGGGATTAATTTTTTTCCCCTACCAGTCTTCACGAGCAGTACACATAAAGATACGAACGTAGTCGGGGGTCCGGCCAGACGATGTACTGCATCAGGGTGACATGCCCAGTGGTACTTGGCACCTGATGTTTAAGTTTGATGGCCAGTGGGCAAGGCTCGGAACGGTTTCAAAGGGTAAATGATGGGAGGTTTAATTTTGGCCAGTCGCAGTAATATATATATATATATATATATATATATATATATATATATATATATATATATATATTATTTTTTGTGACCACAAACAAATTATTGATAATAACAAATTGGATAAAAGATTCAACCCCTTTTTTCCCCCCGCCTCTGGTGAAAAAACCCATGACGCTCTAACCCACAGGACCACGCAACCTAAAAGAACCGCACCCGGTAGGTGTTACCCTTGGCCCGAGGACATAGGTGGTGGGGTGCCTCTGAGCTAATTTCATTCTCCCCCCTGTTTGGTGTACTAGCCTCAACGAGGTTTTTTATTGTAATAAGAACAAGGGGTAATTTAAAAACAAACTGCGAACCCAAGTTAACCCCATGCTTTGTTGCAATGGTTCACGTGTCTAACCCAACCGGCACTAGGAATCGTGTGACAAACATTTCACCACCAAGACCCAGCCCAAAAAGAAAAAAAAGGCACACTGCTGTAACTTGAACACAATATATAAAACCCCGACATAAAGAGAAATTTCAACGACGTTTCGGTCTGTAATTTAAGTCACAGTAACACAAAAGGGTGAGGAGGCCGTTAAAATAGGGAGACAAGGATGGGACCAAGAGGGAAAAAAAAAGAAAGGGTTTGTGGTTTTAAGAGGGAAGTAGAGATAGTGTAGAGAGTATAGGTAGTAGTAGTGTTGAAGAAAGTGGTAGTGGAAGATAGGAGAGAATAAAGAGAAAAAGGGGGAAAGGGGGTAATAGAATGGTACTGTAGAGTAGAGTATGGTAGCTGTAGTAATAGAAGTGAGGTCTAAAGGAGAAGAGGATCACCGGGAGAGTTAAGGACCCAAAGGGAAGAAAAACGCGATGGGGTAAAACCAAGGACGGAACACATTAATCAAAAGGGAAAGGGAAAAACAAAAAAAGAAAAAAAAAATGGGAAAAGGAGAAGATTGGGAAAGTGTGAAGAAAAGTTTTAGTAACACAGTAAAGGAGGGTTTAGACCAAGGGTATCTGAGATATGACGTTGTAGTTTGTTCTGTAGTTGAAAGGAATTTTGAATTAAGGGAGCAGTGTCAAAGCAATGGTAGTGAGGAGGTTACAGAGATTTTGTGGGAGAGAAGAAAGGAGAGGGGTTGACACTAACGGAGAATAAAGAAGGATCATCAATTTGAGACTTGGTAGAAAATATCATCTGTTGAAGAAAGGGGAGAGATCGGGAAATTTAATTTTCCCTGGGAAGAATATTAATTATTTTTATTAGTCTCTTCATTAGCACCCAAAAAACCTTTTAAGATTCACTTAAGCTCGGAATGTTCAAGGAAATGAATTTGAGAAACTGGGAGATGGAAGGAGGTAAAACTTGTTCAGAAAACAGCCACGAAAGCAAAAGAGAACCTCATAAGAATGAAAGAGGGATTTTAATAAAGGAAGAACATTAAAAATGTTAAGGCTATAAAGAAAAAAAACAATCCCGTGATGGAACAGAAAAAAAAACCCAGAACCAAAAAATTTTCCACTCTTGTAATTCGTTCTCTGTCTTGGCTCCCCTTCCTAACCAACCAACCCCAACCTAACCAACTCGCCTTCCCAATGCAAAGGATTTTTCTTCTCCCCCCATATTTCTACCCTTTTGAAATCTGTTTTCACCTTCCCTATATTTTCGCTTTCTATTCTCAACAACTCTCTGCGCCCTTGACATCAAATTTACTTTTCGCAAACAAACAACCCCCTTCACAGAAATCTATTTGTAACTCTCCTGCTATAGATGCCTCTGGTTTTATCATTTCATGCTCCTCTTGCCCTCTAAAATTTTTTGGGAGAGGCTGCCGCTTTTTCTGACAAACTCAAAGAACACAAAAAAGTGCTAGGTTGCTGACACCAGTAATGTTCCTTTCTTCATGTTAGAGACCACAGTCACCCCATTAACTGGTCCTTTTAAAAATTTAAAGTCCCCCGTCTTGTTGAAACACCCCTTTATGCACAATTTTCCCATGTATGAACTTAGTCGGGCTTTTTCTGTAGATGCCTTCCTTTCACTATTGTCAAATGTCCAGATTTCAGAACACCTATTGACATGATCCTTTCCTTTTCTTTTCTTTTTTTTTCCCCTTTTTTTTCCTTTTTTTTTTGTTCTCCCCTAACTTGTTCTGTCCTTCATTTCCCCCCCCCTTGTTTTTTTTTCCTCCCCTTGTGGGCCCAGCTCTTCTGAAAACTCTTTTCCCTTTGTCCTTAGACTAACCCCCCACGTCTACTATTTTACAATCCCTATCCATTTCTACTACTTTAATTACTATTGCCTCCTTCACACTTCACTTCCCTTTTGAGCCACTAAAGTACTCTCCCTGTCTTCTACTACCCCAATTCTACTCCCCTCCAGCTTTCACCAATATACTCTGTACCGATCGGCAAGAAAATTTGAAAAAAAAAAAAGAATCAGTCAGTATCTCGGTGCTTTAAACCCACTTTATCTCTACATCAAGGAACTCAAAAAAAACGTCGTTTAGGAACAGCAATAATCAGTCGAAAGTTATAATGGCTCATTATGAGAACAAGAATTCACTGATTCGAGTAACCCCAAATTTTATGACTTAGCAGTGACTTCAACTGTCAGTTAAGAGTGACAGTCATCCTGAAGGAAATTTTCAGATTCTGTAGCGAAATATTACACTGCCTTGGGACAAACTGTGACAGTTATCTTGAGTGAAAAGTCTCATTTCATGATTATAACACACTTTAAAAGAAAATTCCCCTCGATTTTGAATAAATAGAATGCAGTTCTGTTCATTTTGTCCGCCATTGGCTGTGTATGTAAAATTTTTCCCCAGACGGGTGTCCTGACACCATTTTTTTATGAAAATATTCACCATGCCGGGGCCCCGTAATTTCAAGAAAAGAAATTCTGATTATGTCTTAAAAAGCAATTCCAAACAAACATAACCCCTTTTCACATATTGACTGCATTAAACATATATTAGCGCCTCTCATAAGGTGCTAAGAAATACACTGCCTCGCAGGAAACCCTCGCTGCCCGCGGGGAAACCCTCGCTGCCTCATGAACCCCACCTCTCTTTGACCCCGCCCTTTTGGGAACTTTTGCAAATATTATCCACTTTTTTTAGAAAAAAACTATTTTGTCGTTAATATTTTCTACCAAGAAAGTTTGACTGTTTATCCGGGGTAACAACATTTTCTCATCATATTCTATAAGTTTTCCCGGGGGGGGCCGCTATTTGGTCTCGACGTGACTCTTCAATACATTTTGAAATAAAATAATCTTAATTTTTAAAAGGGGGGGACGGGCCAGGGAAGGTCTCGTCAAATGACCAAAAAGGGCCCGTGGCGGGGCCCCTTGATAAGACCCGGGAAAAAATTTCGTTTTCCACGAACCTTATCTTTAAGTAGAATTTTATCTCTTAGATTATGACTTTGTAAAAAAAAGTTTAATATAGTTTAAAACCGGAAATTATGTGGATTAATTCTAAATTAAGATGATTTAACCCCCGAAAAATTTAATTTCTAAAGTGTTATTTTAACCCAAATTATATCATAAAATACATGATTAAATTACTGAACCATGGTTTAAAATGAACCATGGTTCAAAGTTACCATGGTTCAAATGAACCATGGGATGGTAACTGGAAAAAGGTGGGACATGCACCTTTTACCACCCCAAAAATGCCGCACCCACATGACAAGAGGAGTGCAACTTCCCCCCCTGTAAAATTTTTTCGCCCAAAATAAGTCCTCTCAATCCATGAAAAAAAATGTTTAACACATACTGTCAGGCCCTCATCTGGGGACCAGAAGACACAGACCACCCCTAAAAACAAAGAGGGGGGCAAAAACCCTCCAGGGAAGAGGTTTTTTTCCAGGAGGAAAAAAAGACTGGCAAGAAATGACAAAATCCACCCAACTGAAAAAACCCGGGTCAGAGGGCCCGGGCATGGCCTCCAAAACAACAGATGTTAACCCAACAAATAAAAAAACCCCTTTAAAATTTCCCTCAATATAACGAATATGTGTTTGAAACATACAAGGTCTAAAGCCGTCAAAAAAAAAAAAATTCCTTACATCAAGGGACTGCTCACGGGGTCAAATGCAAGTTTCAGTATTCAAGAGACCACAAAAGGATCATTATGACAACGAATTATGGATCCCAGGTTATAACCCATTCAGATGGGCAAACAGGCAACAAGGGGGGGGTTGGCCTGTACGTCCGAGGTCATTTGCTGAACTACTAAACACCTCAAAAGTTGTAGTTAAAGTTTTCAGTAAAGACTGAAAACCAAAACCTTGTCAGGGGGTATACAAGCCTCCAGATGTAACTTGAATTCCCGGGCCTTTTTAAAATTGAAATGCAGAAAAACTTCCAAAAACCCCCCAAACATCTTGCTACTAGGAGATTTCAACTTGAGACACCTAAAATGGAGGAGGTAGCAAACAATGTTTTGCAGAGATCACCCCAGGGGCAGCTAGAGAAAATTCACAACACACGAACTATTAAATCTCTGCACCAAACACCTTAAACCAGCAAATATTAGAGCCTACAAGACAGAAAATACGCTACCTTATCTTCACAAAAGAGATCTGATACGTAATAAACCAACCCAAAAAAATACACTCAGATCACAACATAATAAGGTACAACATGAAAGCAAAGGGTCCCGACCAGCAAAATTTACAATTTTTCAAAATTCAAATTTTAATAACAAAACATCAATGGAAATTTAACCATTCCTAAATGAAACAAGGGGAAGATATCCCAAACAACACGGGTCCAAAATTTGCCTAGAAAAAAAAACTTTTTTTTGGGCCTCAAAAAAACATTCCATTAAGAAAAAGAAAAGAAGATGTAAACTAGAAAAAAAGAGACGCCCCTATACAGACGATGGGAAGAGTCAAGCTCAAGGGGGCCAATATATCTGAAATAAAGGGGGGGACTGGTTAATGAAACAAATATCGAACTTAAGCTGAAGGAATCTTACAGGAGACAAGAATCACAGGAAGAACTAAAAGCCTAAAGGAAATTTAGAAAAAAAAACAAAATCTTCTTCTTTTTGACAAATCTAAAAAAACAACATCCAGTATTGGGCCCCCGCTTTGGGAGATGGGACATCACAGATGACAGCCAAAAATGAGTGAGATATTAAAGTCCCATGACCCCCCCATGCCTCTGCACCAGGCCCAAATTTATGGAACCCGTGTTCACAAGAATTGCAAGAAGCCCCCGTCCGGGGCCTTTAGCATTCTATGGAGAGGGGAAAGGACACAGGGCACCCCAAACCAAAATCAACAGACATTGCCCCATCTACAAAGGGGGAGTAAAGCAATTGCAAAGAACTACAGACCGATAGCACTAACATCCCATATCATAAAAATCTTGAGAGGGGCTAAGAACAAGATCGCCAACCACCCGAACCCATCAAATTTCACAACCCGGGGGAACACGAGTTTTGAGCAGGTCGCCCTTTTCCTGTCCCAGTTACTGAACCAAGACAAGGTCCTGGGTGCTGTAGAGGGTAAACAAAATACAGATGTAGTATACACAGACTTTTCAAAACTTTGACAAAAGTGACCATGGCGTAATAGGGACAAAATACGTGAAAGGGAAAAAAAAAGTTTAGATGGATCTATAACTTCCTGACAAATAGAAAAAAGAGTAATAGTAAACAGAGTGTTTAGGCATACGGGAAAAAACTCTGTTCCCAAGGCCAATTCTCGCTCCCCTTCTATTCCCCACCCTTCTGACATAGACAAAATGTAAGGCATAGTTTTGGCCTTCCATTGCGCGACACCCGGATTCCATGGCAAACCCCCATCGAAGACACCGCAAGACTCCCAAACGGACATCAACCAAATCTTCAAAGGGCCCCCAAAAAAATAGAAGTTCAACTAGGAGAAATTTCAACTACTCAGATATGGAAAACTTGGGGAAAATTAAAAAAAGTATCTGGGATGACAAATTCTAACCATACAATAGAGCGAAAAGGTAAAGGAAGGACCTGGGGGGATAATGTCAAAGGGTCTCGCATTCAAAGACCACAACAATGTATGTACCGCATCTGTAGAAAATGATGGAGGATAAAAAACCTTTAAAAATAGGGGTGCCAAGCCATGAACTTTTAAACGTTGTTCTTCTAGGCTGTAATACTTTTTACACAAAAGGCCACCTTAAACTGGCGACATTTGTTGACCTGGGAGAGTACAAAGAACTTTCACTAAATAATACGATAAGGACCCAAATTACTGGGAACGGTTGAAGGTCCTTGATCTTATTCCCCGGGAAAGCAGGCGAAGACATCATGATAATATTAATTTGGGAAAGGGCCTGGAGGGATAGGTACCAAACTTACACACAAAATCATCCCCTTGAAAGCAAAAGACTCGGCAGGAGATGCAAAATTCCCCCAATGAAAAACAGGGGGCCAGAGCACTGAGAGACAACAAATGGTCCCCGGGGGAAGACTGTTCAACTGCCTCCCACCATACATATGGGGGATTACCAAAGACCCCCGGCTGTCTTTAAAAAGGGAATGGACAGGCACCTCATGGTGTTTGGTATTATCTTAAAAATCAATTTTTTTTTTGCAGTGCTTTTTAAAAAGGTTCACCCCTTCCAGTACTGGTAAAGTTATATATTTATTAGCAAGCCCTTGGGCAGTTATATGCTTGTACAGTGTAGGCCAGTTCGACGCTAGAACGCCTCTACAAAAAAGTTACCCGCCAACCGTGGGGTACACTTTTAAAATGCTATCGTGAATGTTTCATGGCAGATGCTGTCAACATATCTGTACTACTTGCTCTATTGGGAAAAGGGTTTTATTAAGCATGACCATCAACCTTTTTATCCATAAGGATAAAAAATAATTTAAACCAGGTAGACCAGCCAGAGCTGGTCACTCTGTCTGACTTTTTTGGGGTTATCCTGGGTTCTCTCCAAAGCTGCATGTATGATGATCTATGTAACTGTATTTTTTTATACCTGAATAAAATTTCTTACCAGCTCCCGGGTTCACTTTCCTATAAATTATTTAAATGGCTGGTACATATTTAAAATTTTTTGCCCAAAAATTTTTAACTTTTAATGCTAAAAATATATAGATTTAGCTGATAAATTAAGTACCAAATGATTACAATATGGTTAGTTTTGATGAAACTTCGTTGTTTACAAAAATATAATTTATTGTTAGAACAATAAATTGATTTCTATTAGTTTATCTCATTGCCAAAAAGAACTAGTCACACTTAATACAAGGAACCTTATACTCCTCCTCACTATACTGGCAGCTTCATTAATAATTAATATGTTTAACAGTCTTAAAGAACAATATTATATTAATTCGTTTATAAAAAAATTAAATTTTTTGGGTAGTGAATATATTATCATTATACTTGGTATGAGTGCCATCATTAGTCCTAAATCATAATCACAACATTAAGCAGTGTCTGTAGCCAGTGGCTTCTCAAAGTGGTGGTTCATGGACCACTGCCGGTTCATGGACCACGGGTCCACCGTGTCATCGGTCCACACCAAGCTGTAGTAAATAAGAATGAGGCTCACCTTGCACATTAGTAAAGAATAGCTGTTTTAAAATGCTAATTTCATGAATATTGCAAATTTTTTTGGGCAACAAATTTCTCATAAAATAATGTAATATCTTGTAATTAAAAATGTATAAGGTTCCCTTTCAGGTAGACCTTAATTTAATACACTCAAGTTGGCAACCCTACGGCACTCCCTGGCACATTGGAAATCACCAGTTTGCTATATTATAAAGGTTGAGAAGCACTGGTCTAAGGCATCAAAACATAACCCACTGCTTAAATGGAAGATAAAGTTCTGATTTCTAATCAATTCTGGCCTGAGGTAAAATTTTATTTTTCATTTTCGATATTTCTTGTCCTCACCAGCGTCAGAGTGGCTAAGAATGAAACTACTAGGACCATACTAGATTCAGTTGTTGTACCCGGCTTTTGGAAACGCGTGCCAAGTTGTCTAAGTCTGCCTAGTTAGAGGGTGAGGGTCTGAGTGTCGATCTGCTGCTGGTCCCAGATGAATGTTTGTGAATACTTTTGCTCGTTTTACACACACACACACGCTAGTTACCCAAATTTTCATCAAAAGCCAATCTATTATTATTCGCTTTCTATACAGAAAGTACAATATTTCTATATTTTGAATTAAAAACAAAACTTAAATTCAACAACTGCAAATGTGTACAATCTTTAAACAGTGTAAAAATGTACCATCATAACATCCATAGTATATTGGTTCATGATCAGCTGGAGAGGCATCATGCGGATCCTCTCATAATAACAAGATTGCATTAGACAGAGATGGGGATAAAGGAGAACCCATCACAACACCATCAATTCCTGTGTAAAATCTATCAATGAAAACAAAATGAGTATTTAGCAGATGACTGAAATATATATTTTTAGCCTTTTTTTTAAGACGTTAACTATATTTGTTTCCATAAACAATGTTTTTGTGTTGGATAAAATGTATATGTGCAATGTTGCGTAGAAAATTATGTTTAATAATGTTGATATATAGAGTATAACTGCATCCCACATCCATCTTTTGCGTTTCCTCTGAGAGCGACGATATTTCAACTCCAGCTTTCAATTTTTTTTTTTTATATATAAAATTACCATTTAAAACGTATTGAATAACTTGTCCAGCATCAACACAATAGGCAATGTTAGTATGCTGTCTCCCAGCGGCCTTGTCTCTTGGTGGACCAGGCTGGCAATCAAGCGTGTATTTACACACTCAGAGCCGTCCGAGGAGCTAATACTACCACTGTTTATTGTACACAGGATGCCCACATAGACTAACACAGTGACATAACCGCTACCCACACCACCTACTGCTCTCACTGTCCACATCAACTGCTGTTGTTGCTTCCTCTACCCACACAACCTACTGCTGTCACTGTCCACATCAACTACTGTTGTTGCTTCCTCTACCCACACAACCTACTGCTGTCACTGTCCACATCAACTACTGTTGTTGCTTCCTCTACCCACACAACCTCTTGATGCCCCTACCATCATTACTTGCTTTTGTCACTACAAGAGCACCTGTGACTATTACTACCCACACAA
Organism: Cherax destructor; assembly: GCA_009830355.1. Lineage (NCBI taxonomy): Eukaryota > Metazoa > Arthropoda > Malacostraca > Decapoda > Parastacidae > Cherax > Cherax destructor. Next base: position 14,756 of record WNWK01017268.1, on the reverse strand, counting down.
TCTGCTGCTGCTACTTCTACCCACCTACAATGTAAGTCAGATGCAACCAACTACCCACACCACATCCAGATATTGTCACTACCTACATCAATGGTGCTGAAGCTAACCATTTTACTTGTGGCTGTCACTACCCACATCAATTGCGGCTGTCACTACCCACATCAGTTGCGGCTGTCACTACCCACATCAATTGCGGCTGTCACTACCCACCTACTTCTACTGTCACAACTACCCTCATGCTTATGTTGGATTCATTATGTTATTCAACAGACATGTAAACATGTAACACTAGACTCTGCCATCCTGTGTGATATAAACGAATCCAATATGAATATAAAGAAGCAAGTAACACTGTACTCTGCTCTCAGAGCCAAGTTAAGATAATCGAACTCAATTTTTATATAAAAAAGTCACAAACTTATTATCTAATGCATTCAATAAACTATAAAGATATAGTCTGACACAGATATTAGTCCCTCTCCATAAGGAATGTCAGCAAAGCTGTCGCTATGTCGGGAACGATATCACTGACATATCAAGTTGTTAAGATCTGTAAACGAGCGCAGATAAACAGACTTCCCAAACACGTGGAATCACAATATTTTTTTCCATGGGTTTAGAGCTATACCTCTACTTCATAGTTTTAAATTTACTAGAACACAAACAAAATGCTTCGGTAATTTATGCAGACTTTACATATTGGTACACAAAACGCGTGGAAGCAATAACTTGGTAAGTGGACAGAAGAATTTTAGACAACAAAGAATAGGACTCGAGGATCAATAATCAGCTAGAGTCAAACCAGATGTCGTATAAAGTTTATACGATCGTTGTTACATAATTACCAAATGGAACTTTCAACTGTATAAACAATCATTGACGACACTGATAACCTTCCAGTCGATGTCAACCAAATCTTCTACTGAGACACAGAAAAGTATAATGTTAAATAAGAACAATTGTCAGCTAGTCCTCTATGGACAACTGAAGAGATAAGAACTGGATAAAATTATAAAACACAAATAAATCAGTTAATAGAGCAGAATAGAATAAATCTTGGAAGATTCTTGGCGGCTGAGTATTATCTCCTCTTACAATCCTTACCATCTCTACCATCGTCACTCCTTTTGCCTCCCAGCATCTGACGATGCTTTGCCTCCCAGCACCTGACGATGCTTTGCCTCCCAGCACCTGACGATGCTTGGCCTCCCAGCACCTGACGATGCTTTGCCTCCCAGCACCTGACGATGCTTTGCCTCCCAGCACCTGACGATACTTTGCCTCCCAGCACCTGACGATACTTGCCTCCCAGCACCTGACGATACTTTGCCTCTCAGCACCTGACGATGCTTTGCCTCCTAGCACCTGACGATGCTTGGCCTCCCAGCACCTGACGATGCTTTGCCTCCAGCACCTGACGATACTTTGCCTCCCAGCACCTGACGATACTTTGCCTCCAGCACCTGACGATGCTTTGCCTCCCAGCACATGACGATGCTTTCCTCCAGGCACCTGACGATGCTTTGCCTCCCAGCACCTGACGATGCTTTGCCTCCCAGCACCTGACGATGCTTTGCCTCCCAGCACCTGACGATGCTTTGCCTCCCAGCACCTGACGATACTTTGCCTCCCAGCACCTGACGATGCTTTGCCTCCCAGCACCTGACGATGCTTTGCCTCCCAGCACCTGACGATGCTTTGCCTCCCAGCACCTGACGATACTTTGCCTCCCAGCACCTGACGATGCTTTGCCTCCCAGCACCTGACGATACTTTGCAAGCTCATCTGTCAACTCTGTTTCCATTCTGTGCTAATCCATTCTAAGCCACAAAAAATCGTGGACGAGCGATAAAAATGAAAACAATGGAGTTGAATGATAGCTCTAGGTCTTCGGGTTGCAATCAACTATTGCAACATGAAACGCCTAGAGCTATCATTCAACTCCCCCCCTGTGGCTGTTTTCAATATTGTACAAAATGACAGGTTACTTTTCCTTTCGGCTGACCAAACGATCAGTTCGATCTGGGGTAATTTGTTCGATAATGCTTCTGAAATTTACTCCAATTTCTCCTCTCTTGTGGACACTAAATTACCTATACAATCTCTTTCTTCTCCTCCCATTTCTTTTTTGCAAATGTATCATCAACCTTCTCAAATCCTTCAGGAAAGTAGTCTATTGACCTTTATGTTTATACGCCACAAGGTCTTTCCCATCAGATTCCCATCTTTATTGCCGCTAGTCCCCATATCTTTTCTTTCTTTTCCAGTTCTTCTTGACCTTTGTGAGGATATTCGTAAGCCCTTTTCTCCTCTTCTTAATTGTTTCTGCTCATTCTTTTTTCTATTAATTTTCTATGCTCTTTCCACTTCACATTCGTTTCCTAAAGAATCTTCTTCAACCTTACTTTGCCTTTTGTAAACCATACCACGGGCGGGAATAGAACCCGCGGTCAGAGAGTCATAATACTCCAGACCGACGCGTTAGCCACTGTCATTACGATTTCGTGAGTCATGATGACGGCTTTGAGGGGACTTGAGCTAGAGTTCATAACGGCCACGCTGGCAGGAGATTCGTCTGTAAAACTTGCATTTGTGGTCACAGTGTTGCCTATGCTAACCTTCTTATGGTGTGTAAATATGCCTAACTGGATGAATCTTATTGTAGCCAGCTAGCCCAGTGGCTAACGAGTCGGTCTGGAGTTTTATGACTCTGACCACGGGTTCTATTCCCGCTCGTGGTATGGTTTGTTTGCAATCGAGTCATTACGATTTCGTGAGTCTTGCCCTTTGTAGTGTGTGAGTGTGTGTGACTCACCTAATTGTGGTTGCAGGGGTCGATACTCAGCTCCTGTCCCCGCCCCTTCGCTGTCCGCTACTGGGTCTCTGCTCTCCTGCTCCATGAGCTTTATCATACCTTGTCTTAAAACTATGTATGGTTCCTGCCTCCACTATATCTTTCTCTAGACTATTCCACTTCCTGACTACTCTGTGGCTGAAGAAATGGTGTGTGTGTGTGTGTGTGTGTGTGTGAGTGTGTGTGTGTGTGGGGAGTGTGTGTGTGTGTGTGTCTGTGTGTTTGTGTGTGTGTGTGAGTGTGTGTGTGTGTGTGTGTGTATATATGTGTGTGTGTGTGTGTATGTGTGTGTGTGTGTGTGTGTGTGTGTGTGAGTGTGTGTGTGTGTGTGTGTGTGTGTGTGTGTGTGAGTACATGCGTCCACGCACTATATCTAATATCGCGCCGCCTTCAACCGATACGGTAAAACACCATTTGCAATATTTGTCAGAATTGAGTTTTTCCGGGGACGAGAATGCAATATATTCCTCTGCCTAAGGCATCAAGTGTTACTGCAGCATTTTATTGAAATTACTCACAACGCAGTCATGCGAAATGTGCACATGAAACCGAAATATGCTGTAGATGTTTTGTCTTTGGTAACTGAGGTTATTTGATGAAATTTGATGCCAACATCATCATCAATTTCAACGCCCAAATTCTAAGCGATTCTGGCGGAAAATAGAATAATACCTGTGAGTAACAGAGTTACTGGCGAATCACCATTGTATTTCAATGGATATGATATTGCTTAAGTAACTGGAATGCTGAGTAGAGATGTGAAATTTTGAACAACTTGTGAAGCACTAAGCCTCATCGTGGAAATTAATATAGCGGTCCTGGGTGAATTTACCAATACCTGAGAGCTAAGAAAGATTATGTGGCTTTCAGCATGGAAAAATGGTGAGAGATTAGTTGGGTAAGTTTGTCACTCAGGAGAGAGCTTACTAAGATTAAAGATTATATTCTTGGTGAAGGATGGGTCTTCTATTTTACGTCAAAAGATCAATTGAGGTCATAGTGAGAGAAAGGTTTTTCCCGTGGAAGGTATTTCCATACTGCATAACTCCGGCTCCAGCGATAGAAATAATGGAGATCTCGGCATAATTTGCTGTTACAATAAATATTAGTCTTGAAGTTTGGATGCGAATCAGAATGTATTCATATGTAATTGCAGGGAAAAACCAATAACCCCCATTTCTTCAACAAAAATGATGACGTCCTATAGGGGTCACTTTTTTATTTAAGATGTCTTAAACCTTCTCTTGTGTTTGTGTTGAAGCAAATATGTCAGTCTCGTTTTCCATTTTTTTTTTTTTTTTTTTTTTTTTGTAGCAAGAATTTTCTTCACGTCCTCTTGTATTTATTTAGAGAAACTAACAATGATATAAATATCAACAAAACTCTTGTGAATCTCAAACAGCATTGTAGATTTAAAAAAAAAAAAAAAAAAATATCTTAAATCCACTGCAGAAAAAAAGGTTATTGATTCCCTGACATTATGGAGGAATTAAACTTAATCCATACCACAGTGCAGGAAGTAAAAATATTTTTTATATATTGCCCGGGAGTTACAACTATTTACTACACTAGTAAAAAATGTACAAGTATCTTAACAATGGTGTCATAGGAACCAGCAATCTTTACATTGGTGCCAGAGGCATCAGCCATCTTTACATTGATCCCAGAAAAAACCAGAATTTTTCATTGGTGCCAGAGGCATCAGCAATCTTTACATTGGTGCCAGAAATACCAGTAATCTTTACATTGGTACTAAATCAACGAATAATCCATACATTAGAGCTACAGGTACAAGTAATTCTTGGTATTGTTTCCAATGAACCGGTGATCCCAAACATTAGTGCCAGAGGCAAAGTAATCTTTACACTACCCCCAAAAATGAATGGGAAAACCCTTTGGATTTGCCCCAGATGAACCAGTAATCCAGACGTTAATGCCACGGATACATGGAAACCTTATAAAAATGCCAGAGGTAAAAATATTAAATTGCATTAGTGCCAGGGGAAAAAAATAATCTTCCATTAATGCCAAAAAAACCGAAGTAATTCCGCCATAATCTGCAGCGTCAGAACGTGACCAGTTCAACTGCTGCGTTACAGAACCAGAAATGTGAAATATTGTTTCTGCTGTTGCCGGTTGCTGCAGCTGCTCCTGCTAGCTGCTTCACTTGCTGCTACTGCTGCGGCTGCTGTTGGTTTCTGATACTGTTGTCAGCTGCTGCAGCTGTTACCTCTGGCTGCTGCTTGTGCTGGGCTGCTGATGCTATCTGATGCTGCTGTCTGTTGTTGCTAGCTGCTGCTGCTACGCTGCTGCTACTGTTGCTTGCAGCTAACAAGATCGGAATACAACACAAAAAAAAAACACTTAATAGAGAGTAAGTGTAATTTAAAGACCAGGGGGGATAATGTCAGAAAATCTCATACTTAAGGAGCACAACAATGTCCTTATCGCATCTGCAAAGGGGGAAAATTTTAGGTTGGGTAAGTAGAGCTCTAAAACCAAGAGATGGCGAGCCAATGATGACACACTTCAAGTCACTCGTTTCTCTAAGCTAGAAATAGCAAAACTAGAAAAGGAAAAAAGAACTTTTCAACTGGTATAAACTCAGTCATGAAGCTAAATTTCTGGGAACACCTGAAGGAATTCCTCGGAATCTACCCCTTGGACCTTATGTCAGAAAGATATAAGATATTTTACACCTTGAAGATTCTGTGGATTCGTCAAAATCCACAAAACCCCAAATCACTACATATGAACACAAAAAGGTTGGCAGATGGTGCAAGATTCCTCCGGTGAAAAACAGGAAAGGAAGCATCTGAGAGGGACTAGAACTCTTCAAAAAATCCTCCTCCTGTATGCATAAGAAGGATTACCAACAGCTCTTCTCCATAGTCACAGTCTTCGTTGGCTCAACCGGTCTTCAACTAACATACCCCGGATAATATCCATCAGTGATACAAAAGCGTCACGCTAGTACAGTCGCAAGTGGTAGGGTTACGTTCACTTGAGTAGGAGAAGTAGTTTGAAGAAACACTTGAATAAACTTTCAAGTAAGTGAGCATGAAATAAAATGAAGGGCGAAAATATATTTATTGATTAGAATACGGACGCAAAACACTTGGAAGAAACACACTTCTTAATTAGATCGCATCCTTCCGGTCGGAGAACCCAGGTTTCCTCAGGGTCCCATCCTCCTGGACGGAGAGCCCTAAAAGAATGTCCTTCGGGTTTTCACGGCATCGCTTCCGTGTTCCCGTGTGGGAGAGCCCGAAACACTGAGCTCTGTTGTGTTGCCATGAGATCTCGTTCTCGAACACAAGAAAAAAAATAAAGCTTTTTCGTGTTCCCGCGGATCTCATTTCTTCACCCGATACAATCTGGGGCTATGCTAGACAACCCTTTTTACAGCCGAGGTGCGCCTTTCTTCCCCGTGCTGAGTTTGTCTCCCCTCCGGTATCTTACTTTTCCCCTTTTCCCCGAGTTATCGCCAAAAAAACAGGGATTGACTGAAGGGTAGGAAAGCGAAAAAATCTTCGACTTCGTTGACAATGAGTTTTAAAATGATGAGCCTATGTTGTCTTTCGGGATTTTAAGCTATAATGAAATAGCACATATATCTTACTAATCTATTTGGTCATTAAACAGGGTATTGTCAATTCTAAAACTTAAACAAGACTTGACCTTATTTATTTAATGCTTGCACGGGTGAAGAACCCTTAATGTATAGTAAAAAGGAAATAAGAAAAGACCCTAAACAAGAAAGTGGTGTATTTTAACGTGCCCCGTAAATGTTGGTGTTATTGCCAAGATAACAACATGTTTCTCTCCCTGATATTGGCCGAGAGGGATTCCCGCAGGGCGTGCTCGGATTTTGTTGGGATGATCATTTTTGTCATTTCCCCTTCAACAGAAGGCCCTTTGAAGACCACAATTGCCCTTGTCCCGACCAGATATTGTCGGGGAAAAACGCCCTGACAACATCTATAATAATTCTTCTAGATAACCTAGAACGATTTAGATCGGACTTATTTTACCACTTATCAAAAATTAGATGTTGTCACAGCCATAATCCTTTTTTTTCGTTTCCCCCGGTAAATGGAGGGGCCTTTATTACCACATGCTCCTTTTAAAGGCATTTTTAATACCATCAGTGAGACTCATTGACCGATAAAGTTCCCTGCTGGCCTGCTTTAATAACATTTGCCCCCTGCTGAAGGCGTTGTCAGGTTTATTTTTTGTCCTTTGGAAACTGTTGGCGTACGTCAAACACTGTCTATGATATCCGAGTCGAACCTTTCGGCAACTTTAAACGACTTTCCTTTTAAATTTTTTCCCCTAGTACAAGTATAAAAAAATGTGGATAATTTATATCAGTGTCTTCATAAATTAATTTCAATTAAACTGTTATACTATTTACTAAGTGTTTATATAGAATATTACAACTAACTTGATATTTACAACACAAATGCAACGACTAATGAAAGAAAATTTGCTGGCCTAGTATTGTAAGTACATATTATTTTTTACATATAATTTACTAACGTATTATAAGAATGTCTTGTGTTAAAAAAGGGAAAAAAAATATGTACATATTATATAAATGTCAATGTTGAGTAAAATCTTAAAAACTAACATTATATTCCTGATAAAATGTCCAGCAACATGAAAAGTACATGTTAGGGAAAAGTACTGGTTATTTTACAGGGAGGCCATGTACTCAGCCATGTACTCAGTGATTCCACTACTTTAGATTAATACAAGTAATTTATGTTTTTCGGTTGGATAATCATATTTATTTTGATCATTAATTAATACATAGATGTTTGTTACCTCGCCACTAAGTGGAAGTTCCAAGAGGTATCCTCCAACCTTACTCACTAAAAAAATCTTTAACAAATTTGTGGAAAATTTGTCTGGGGGTAAAAAAATTCACTAGTTCGAGAGAGATGAGCTTTTTGAAATTGAGCTGAGCTTTTAAAAAGTCGAAATACATAGGATGTTGATTTTTTAATTGATGTGAAATGTTGAAGGGGACAACTCGTTAATAGACTTTTCAAAAAGGAATTGTATAATCGTTCGTGATTGTGCTTTTCCGATATCAGATAGAGAAATACAACTTTCTAAATTCATCAAAATTTGGTTTGAACGTAACGCCGCCATCCAGAACAGTTTTTTTTTTATGCAGTACATAAATAAAAATTTAAAAATTTGAATTGTTAACAAAAAAATATATGTGAGAAACTAATATATTTTAAATATTTATTTAAAAAAAATTTGGGTTTCCCTTTCCTACCAATAAATTTTAGTTACTATAGGGACACGTTGGTGCTCATTGCTGTGAACTCTGAAATATATTTACCCCCACAACACTGCTGTGGCAGGTTTATAGGACGATGTTGATTAACTTTTTTATTAAAGTCTATCCAAAAAACGTTTTCTTTTTGTTTTTGTTTTTTTTCCAAAAATATATTGATTTGGGGGAAAGTAAGAGTTTAATTTTTTCAGTGATTCCATATGATTATGGCGATATAATATAAAATAACGGATGACAAAATCATTAAAACTTTTCAATAAATAACTATGGATAAATAAAAAATTTATTTCAAAAAAAAAACCAAGACCCCATAAATGAATTTTATTTTAGCCGGAAAAAATGAGGGGGCCTGCCAGAACCCGATGGGGCCCGCATCCCGGGGACCCCAAAGGTTTTTCTTTTTCGGGGCCCCTTTTCCCGACTCGTTCTGCCTGACTTACAAACCCTTTTGCCTGGCACGAAAAGAGGTTTTAACAGCCTGAAATCATTGTAAAATTACCCGGCTGTTGGAAACCTGTATCGCCCGGGTACGGCTCGTTTTGTAAGTCAAAGGGAAGTCGAGTCAGGTAACCTCGTGTAGTTTGGCCGAAAAGGCCCCATTTGGGCTTCCTGGGTACAGAACGGACCCTTTTTTCTGGTTACTAGGCAGGCCCCCCCCCAGCTTTTTTAGGCTACAAAAAAATTCATTTTATGGCTTTTTAGTGACATCAACTATTTATTTGTAAATGGCAAGGTTTAATGATTATTATCCATAGTTATTTATGGTGACAAAGTATCATTGTAAAACTTACCAGGCTGTCAAGATGACACGAGGCTTCCTATAGCCTGTTAAGTAAAAGGACACAAGTGCAACTAATGGGACATTTTATTGTGGGAACGTTTCGCTCTGAGCTTTTTCAAGCCACAGGATATAAGTAGGCTTCGAGTGAGGTGTAGTGGAGGTAGTAGTAGTTCATGTAGTGGAAAAGTCAGGTGGTACATGAGAAAAAAAGGTTACAAAAGCTATGGCTTGGGTAGCATAAAAATAGGTTGGGCAAATGTATATGTTTGGATTTGCAGCCTGCCAAGTGTAAACGAGGTCAGGTATATTCTTGCAAGACAAGGCAAGGCTGCCTCTAGCCTGACAAATGTACACGAGGCGAAAACTTACAAATTAATTATGTTCTGTTTGAAGCCACCAGCTTTTCATTTCTCCTTCAGGTTGCAATTAATGAACATCTCTTGAACTGCATAATTTCGATCACAAAATCTGCTGAAAACTAGATTTTCTTTAGCTACAAGGTACCACAGGAAATTTTGCATAATCTGAAGGCAAAAGAAATTTACAGGGCAAGGTTTAGATTGATTTTAACCCCTAGATATAGCTATCTCTAATAAAATATAGAATGTTCGGTCAGAAGACGTGGAAATAATGTATTTATTTAGCCAAGTGCAACCAGAAAGTATTTATCAATAATGGCGTGACACTTGCAAGGATTTGGTAAAGTTGAGTAACATTAAGTTTGGACGATTTATTAGAAAACTTTGGAAAGACCTCTAATCTGTAAAATTTTTGATGATGCCTCGTGCCTACTTGGAGAGAGTTTTAGTTTTTAGTAAATGTACCATTGCTCAAATTATTTGAACAATTATGTGTATTTGCAAATAAGTTTTTTGGGAGACCTGATCACTGGAGTAAACATATGAACCTGGATAAAATCAAATATTCGTTTAAAAACGTGTCATATTGATACCACAGAAGGCATGCTATATAAAAATAATTGGAGAATTATAGGAACAACGGTAGGTACGTAATCTTCCTGTGGAAGGCATTGGACATATCACCAATGTAAAAGTTTGGGTAAGTGTAATAATATATGTCCTTAATATGAAGTGATGTGAATAATAATTGTAACCTAGTAGACAAAATAAAATGTTATCTAGAACAATCAATTCTAAAACAATGCTTCCTCAAATTTTTCATTCTAGTTCATTTTAAATAATTCCTAGTCACACATTTACATGCTTTGACTAATAATAAATAACATGTAATCTCGAGAATCAGTTCTTCTGAAATGCTTAGCAACACAAGGGCTTTCCTTAGAATATGTAAGATGGTATTCTCATAACAGTAACTAAGTCTGTAACCGAGACAACTGCAAACACCTCCTCAGTAACTTCCCTGTATATTCTTAAAAATAAACAATACATTATAATTTTATCATTTAACTTTTTAAAAGGGAAAGCTTCATGTAAAATGTGCCTGAGGGATTAACCTATCAGGATTACCTGGTAGTTAATCTCTGGATTAACTGCCAGGAGCGTTAACTGTCAGCAGGATTAACTGGCAGGGTTAACTAACAGAAGGGTTAGCTATCAGGAGGGTTGGCTGCCAGGAGGGTTAACTCAGGAGAATTAACTGTCAGAAGGGCTTAACTGTTAAATCCATGTGCTCCAAGGTTTTTCAACTTATTTATTTTCTCCAAAACTTTTTCTTATTCTCTCTCTCAACAGCTCTCCTTTTTCACTCCTTAACCACTCTTTTATTCTCTTTTTCTCTCTATATTCTCCTCCCCTTTATATATCCTGCAGCATTACAAAACCTTCATATGCCAACTTTTCCTCTCTTTATACCGTCTTCACTTTGTCATTCCACCAATCATTCTACTTTCCTCCAATACCCATAAAGTTCTGCTGCGCACTCTGTTGTTTTTGGCTTGCCCTTCGAGATGGATTTTAAAGACCTAAGGAAAGAGGAAACACCATAGGACAATTAACACGCCGTCTGAACCATTGACTATTGTGGGTGGCACCGTAGCGGGTGGCACTATTCTTAAGAAAGAGCTGGGCTATGAAAAGAGCTAAGGAATAAATTTTCTCTGACTTTACAAAACCCGAAATAAATTTAAATAAAAAGAATTATGTCATATTATAACATGCAACTGATTCTCTGAAAGCCAAAAATAATTGAATAAGTTTGTCCTCCCCCATTATGCCTTATTGAAAGAGAGAAAGAAGAAGAAAGACAGAACCCTTAGCTGCTGCTGGTGGCCGGTGACTGAAGAAGTTGCTGCACATAGTTTTTCCTGTCTTATTATTTCAGCTGATGTCGTAAAATATCACAGCATCCACCAATATCCTCAAGTCTGTTCTTAGGACTACTAGAGTCAATAAAGATTTTAGTTACTGCTGACAGGTTGGGAGAGGCTGTCTTGTTATACAGTATTTGGTTGTTTGGAGGAAGCTGGTTGGTTGTACCGGGGAAAATACTCGTATAATTAGCACCAGCAGTCACGTGGGTTTGTCTCTTTTCACTCTCATTGTCAACAAAATAAATTTTGAGAAAAAGTGTAAATATTTTATCGTGGCTTTCCGGAACTAACTACACGCCAATACAAGGACAACATTGTTTTTAATTTGAATGACTGTTTAGATACGTATGAATGAACAAACATACCAGCCCATATATCAAAACTTTGCAATGCAATTAAAATATTTGGGGGGAAAATATATTTTATGTTTCTTCTCCACAACTGAAAATCATATAAATATATATTACTGAGAATAAATAACTTTTTTTTATGTCAACAATATCATAGTTTAGATAGAAGGATCTGAGGAGATTGGTCCAGATATCTTAGAAACATAATTTATTCTTCCATGTAGCAGTTATCTTGTTTGTCTCTTTTAAGGACAGTTGCAGTTAAAAGACCAAACAGTAGCAGGATGGGGAAAAAAATATGATATTGTATGAAATCTGGAGAGCATTTGCTTACTTCTCTACTGAAGTTGATGTATAAAGCTGAAAATTTGCTTTTAGTGGACGTAATATCCTGAACGTTTTTACATTTCTATGCCCTAAAGGGGAGGTTCCTTGACGCTGGTGAGGACTCTTGATCTAGCGAATTGGATCTGTGTTCCAGTTCCTTGGATTGAGAATGAATACCTTCCATTCCCCCCCACGTGCGTTGTATAATACTACGGGTTTAGCGCTCCCATGATTATAATAATAATAATAATAATTTACATTTTTATGAAAAAAATCTTTCACCTAACTTGTATATAGAATTCACTATAATAGATTTTCAACCAAAATTATTACGATCTATTTCAGAGTTATTAAATTTAACACCTGAAACGTAACAGGAGGCATCTTCACTATTATAAAATCTATATTAAAAGGTTTCAGTAACTGCTCACGAACACACTTTGTAGGAAGCCCACAAAAGTCTGTTCATATGTATCACATCCTGGTCTTTTAAAAGAAAGTAATACAGTATATTTTATCGTTGAATATTCTTGATGTAAGTGTGTGTCTGTAGTCATGAAGACCATTTGAAGACCTAAAAATATATGAGACTGTTAATGTACTAAATTGCAGTACCTCAACGTGAAAAAAAATATTACAGTTTACTGAGCAAGAAGAGGTTATTTTCGAAGAAATTTGATGGTTCTTGAATGAGAACCTTGGAAATATACTCAAGACACTGAAGGTAAAGTTGGTTCCTAAAATTTATGCGCTGTGAAACTTCCTAATTAGAAATTTGCTTTTCTCCTCGTCTGGGTAAGAATACAGAATTACTTACAAGACTTAAACTGTTTCTGTCTAGGTGAAACTTCAAAAAAATTATCACGTGGAAATAATTATATATATATATATATATATATATATATATATATATATATATATATATATATATATATATATATATATATATATATATATATATATATATATATATATATATATATTATATATATATATATATATATATATAAAATATATATATATATATATTGTATATATATATATATAATCAGAACAAATGCTCCATTTAAAAAAATGTTAGAGTTGAATGATAAAAAACTAAAAAAACAAAGTTGGATCGCGTAGGACCAGGAGTTATTAAGGGTTATTTTGGGTTATCCTAGTTAATCTACACAAATGTTAAACTATGTATGATTATTGTACTAATACATGTACGTACCTATACCTAAATAAACTTAATTACTAAGGTAGGCGGAGGACATTTAGAGGGTGAATAAAGTTGATAAGTCAGGAGTAAACAAATTGAAATGTGATGACTATAAAAATAATTATAGGTAATGAATGATTGTATATTATATTGAATGGAAGAAGTATGAAGGAAGAACATTGATACTTTTTGAAAGTATATAAATGTCGGTAGATACAAGTATGAAAGACGAGGAGATAGAAAAGTGAAGGTTGATGCTAAGAAGTTTGAGAAAAAGACAGCTTGTTAATTAAAAAAAAATTCCCAGTGTACTAATAGAATTATCGCTTTTGGTTGGGAATGAGTCATAGATTTTGAATATTAAAGAACAGTTGCCATGTTTAAGATTAATATCAGAGTGAATATGCAGAGAATGAGGACCGAAGAAATTAGGTGTGACTGTATAAATAGGTGCAGAAGGAAAGTAGGCTAAGCAGTCATACTCAAGAATGCCCCCAGCCTCTTAATACCATTCAGTAGTATTACGCTTTTGTTAAGACTGTCAAATGGATTACTGTTTACAGACTAAACATAAATTATCTGATTAACTTTTTATCGTACTCCGTGATTTGTCTTTTCTATTCTTGCTTTAAAACGTTTTCTATCGCTTGGTATTATATTTCATTGTGGTGTGTTATAATTGGTTGTCTTGTATTGATAGACACAAATTTAATCTAACAAACTCTAACCTAACCTAAATAACGTAAATCGAGAAATTTTCTCAATAAAAAGATACGGGAGACACTGTGATGAATCTACTGATGAGTCTCTCCACAACAGTGATATGTTGACTGTTTATAAACACAGTATTTTGACTGTTTCTTAAGATGATGCGTTGAAGAATAACCTGGAATGTAATCACGGTAGTAGAAATGAGACAGAGAAGAATTTGCATATCCATAAAACCGGTAGACACACAGATGCGAAGCAGTAATAAAAAATAATGCACAGCCCAGGAAAGCAAATATAATGAATTAGGCTACAAAAAATACATAAAAAACAGAATACAATAAGGAATTTAATACATATAGAATGGAAAAATGATTTGATATGTAAAACTGTAATGACAAAAAAGAAATTACTAAAGCCACAAATTTATCATGAAAAGAAATGAATAGAAGAGAACAGCTTAAATGGAACCTAGATACACTAAACTAGCAGAAAGTTATTGGTAGGTAGTCACCATTTTATACAAGTGCAAGCATACCTAGCGGGTACTGAATCACAGAGAGGATACCTAGCAGCAACTGAATCAAAGAGAGCATACGTAGCAGCTACTGAATCACAGAGAGCATACCTAGCAGGTATTGAATCACAGAGAGCATACCTAGCAGCTACTGAATCACAGAGAGGATACCTAGCAGCAACTGAATCACAGAGAGGATACCTAGCAGCAACTGAATCAGAGAGAGGATACCTAGCAGCAACTGAATCACAGAGAGGATACCTAGCAGCTACTGAATCACAGAGAGGATACCTAGCAGCTACTGAATCACAAAAGGATACCTAGCAGCTACTGAATCACAGAGAGCATACCCTAGCAGTACTGAATCACAGAGAGGATACCAGCAGCTACTGAATCACAAAAGGATAC